>CM051256.1:59818289-59855789 GCA_027921565.1 Artemia sinica | reverse complement strand
GGGACAACAGCCTCCAAACATGAAACTGGTTTTTACTTTGCCAGATGGTGTCGATTATAGACGGTTTAACCCTCCCGCATGTAATGAAGTATGCGCTGTATACTCTTAATGCTGATCACAGTTTTCACCAAATGAAATGGTTGTAAGACAACGTGGCAAAAATCTTGTCATTTTAAAAAATACCGACCATCGTGTGGGGCCCTTTACCTACCCAATGATTTATCAGGCCGAAACCTCAGGATGGTCAAGGAGTATGCTATTTCAAACCCCTTATCTAAGTTGTCCACATTTAATACGGCTTGAATTAGCGAGAAATCGTATCACTTTTCGACCTGGATATGGGAAATTTTTTTCTGTGCAAGCTGTTACACCCGATCTGCGTAAGATTAGTTTTAATGCTTTGCATTTTGGTGGAAGACTTTTCTAACAGTACCTCGTCGATACCTCTATTCGTGTTGAACGTAATAGGGTAGATTAGATAAAATTTAACAATAAAATATAAAAAAATAGTCCCCTCAAGATCGTCGCGATCTTACTCGAATTGCTGAACAAAAATTTGACGATATAATCAATGATATTAATAAGTATCAGATATTTGGAAAGGTGGCAGCATATGTGTATACGATTGAGTTTCAAAAATGTGGACTATGACATGTGCATTTGCTATTGATCATGAGACCTAAGGATCAAATCCATAATCCGCTTAGAACTGATGATTTTATTTCAGCTGAAATTCCAAATTCCAACGATCCATTATTATTAGAATTAGTCTTAAAGTGGATGATTCATAATCCCCGTGGGAATTTAAATCCAAATGAGAGTTGTATGATTAATAAAAAAAAGAAAATTCCAGTGCCGCTTCGGTTTTCCAAAGAAGTACAATTCAGTTACATCTTTAGCGGATGCTGAAAAACAAAAGTATTGACGTCGTTATGATTCAAAATTAGACGAAATGAATACAGAAGAATTTTCACATAACCATGCTGTTTATCGAAAAGATTCTATTAATCGCCGATTTACTCGTGATAATCATCATGACACCACATATAATACTCATATGATTAAAAAGAACCAATATCATAAATGTCTAATATGCAGGAAATATAGGTCCGGTAAAGTATCTATATGCATACATCTACAAGGGACATGATTGTTCTTCGATAAAAATTGTCGAAAATAATCGGTGCATGGTTTACAATGAAGCAGAAACCTATGTAGAAGGACACTGCCTTACACAAACTGAAGAATGCCGGCGACTATTTTGTTACAATATACAGAAAAAGAGCCATGTCGTTCAACGTTTAAATAATCATTTGCCAGGATGTTATCTAATGCAAAATATCAGCCAAGCCCAAGAAGATTTGTTAGATATTGGACAACAAGGCTCAATGTTGGAAGCATACTTTTGGCACAACAAGGCGTTAAAGCAAATAAAAAAAAAGGAATTTCTCAATTATTGAGAAATGCCCGAGCGCTATAAATGGAATGGCAATACCAGTACATGAGAACCGAAAATCAGCCGAAAACGTTTCATTGGACGAATTCACAACGTAAATTTTGCATCTTTTCCCTAGTGCTTCTATTTACGAGTACTTTTGCATCATGTTAAGATGCAAAAACTTTTGAAGATCTTAAAACAGTTGATAACGTTGTATATTCCACATAAAAAAAAATATACCTGGCTCATGGCCTTCAGTTCAACGATAAACAGTGGTTTGACGCCCTAGAAGAATCGGCTCGGTCCAAAATGCCTTCTTTAATGCGAATAATCTTTATTCGCATTACAAGATATTTTCTGGCAAGGGGTAGTGCAGAACGAAATAGCCTAGCAAACCAGCTACCAAGATCATAGCCAGACGTTGTAGTACACCCCTTGTAATAGTCCAATCCATGACCTATTTGACGTGGACTCAGAGGACCAACCTAGCAATCGATATCAGGACAGACAAATGGATTTCTTCTATTTTTCATTTTAGGTGCTGTCGCCGATGATGGGTCGAAAATGACATGTAATCACGACTAAACCTTTTGTTATTGCTAGAGGATCACCCAATTCACTTCTTAGTGTTAACTGACAGAGTTCCAAATACGAAGTGTTTACAGAAACATACTGAAGATGATTTATATTATAGTGATGAATAATTTCATGAGTTGTTTTTTGTTCAAGAACACGAAGGAGGGGGACATTTGAATCACCAACTCTCGATATTTCCATAAAGGATGCACACAGAAATATACAAGAGTCCGAGAAGAAACTGGGTGGATAATCAGCAAAAATAACTTGATCCATCCCGCTAACAGTGCCTGTGTTTTTCCCGTTGATCATATTCTGTTTAAAGCCAAGAACGTCTCTCAGATTATCATTGAGATGAATCATTTCAGTGTCAACAGGTGAGGTAATGTAAATCCTATCGTATTCCATTAAATAATTAAAATGGAATGTACCTTTCCTACGATATGAGATTTTTCTATTGATTTCATGACACAAACCCATCATAGTACCATATTCTTTATATCTCAATGTAGCATCTGGATAGTCACTAGATCTAAATGCTTCAACCCCTTCATACTCGACAAAGAGCGACCAGTCGAATGGTATAACTTTTATGTTATACACACAATCCTTTCTCAGGATGTCGTAGGTATTTTTGAGAATACAGTCAACAATCGCCACTTCATACTTTCCATCATCGAATTTAATGGCGGGGGAGAGTTTCGTCCAAAAATCACTTGTTTTTTTCAAGTCATTGTAGAGAGGATCGGAAACGTTTGACGTAAATGTTACATAGAAATCATTGGGCATTGTCAATATCTTCAACACCGATCCAAGAATCAAAATCAGAGTTATATCTTAGCCACCGAACAAGTAACTGTTTCTTACCCCTGCAAGTGCGAGTCTTTAATATCTTTTTAATTTGATGGATTTCACTATTATTTTTAACTTTTTGTAGTTCATAGCCATAAAAGCCACCGAGAATCCAAGAATCAAAATCAGAGTTGTATCCTAGCCACCGAACAAGTAACTGTTTCTTACTCCTGTGAGTACGAGTCTTTAATATCTTTTCAATTTGATAGATTTCACTATTATTTTTAACTTTTTGTAGTTCATAGTCAAAAAAGCCGCCGAGAATCTCTTCATCTTTGGTATCTCGCAGACGATAAGTTATGGATTCAGTGTCTAGGATTTTTGCCACTTTAAAAAGTTCTGTGGACCACGAGTAATTGCCCTTTTCAAAAACATTAGTTGTTCTATTAATTCCATCAGTATCACCAACATTAAATTTTTTCTTTACAATCGTTTCATTGGAATATTGTTTAAGAAAAATATCATTTGTATCATGATCAGAATGATGAACTTCCGTTGGGGTTGAATTGGACAATGATCGATGAGGTCGTTGATTATAAATCAACATGATTTTATCTAAATCATGAATAAAAGCAGATGTATTTTTCAATGTACAATATCTTGAAATTAAAAGTCGAATAGTTCTTATCAATCGTTCGGCCAATGCAGCCTTTATAGGACTATGACTATGATAGAGCAGTGTATTATATTTCTCTAGTACTTTTGCAACATGGGGATTAACAAATTCACTACCGCGATCCGTTTGAATTTTTTTTATACGAATCCTGTTCGAGAATACTTTCTATAGCCGGAGCAACTTCAACATCTCTCATTGACCGCAATGGAATAGCATATGCATAGCGACGTATTGTGACGTCTTTGAATCTCATCTAGAGTTAAGAGATCTGCTTGCATTATATGCAATGGGAAAAAGGCTTTAGTTTTTCGATAATGATTAGCACGAAGCCTATGATTTCTATGCAGAGTGTAACTTGATTCATTTTGTAGATAGTCTTGTACACTTTTAGTGTGAACACCAGTGACTTTGGAAAGAGTGGGGGGGGAACTTAAACTTCCCACTTCACCAATATTTTCATAAACACGTTTCAGATTTTCAACCATTTTGAACGTAAACACGTAGTGTAATGTCTGCCACCTTTTTGTATACTAGTGGTTGGTGGTGGTGGTGGTGACGTTGACTTGATACGTCTTCACTTTTGTCTAGCTATCAGTGGTGTACTCCTCATCTTCATTATCAAATCAACGTTTCCACTAGGTGTGCTAGTATTTTCCAAGATTGATTTAAAATCTTCTTCTTCTTCCTCATGTTCATATTTTAATGGTGTTGACGAGGGTGCATGTTCATTTATTTTTTTAGAATTTGTCTATCGCTAATAAGGCTTTTGGGAAAGTTTAATATATTTAGAAAGTTTTATAGATGAGCGTCTTATGATAATAGTCCTTTACGATTTGTAACCAATTCATAGATTAAATCAAGTAGATTATAGCTCTTGCCCTGAATTATAATTCATTTCCCGTTACTATCAACTAGAATATGATCTTGACCACTTTCCATGAGATATGTTATGAGTCGTTTACGTTGTTCACGATATGAGTGGGGCATCAGATTTCCAATGCTCGACACAATTGAATCCAATTCCTCCTTCTTTAAATGTGTGCCAGCAGTAGCGATAGTAGAAGAATCCTGAGGAGATGGTTCTTTTTTGTGATCAATACCACTGGCCTTCGCACGATAGGGCTAATGTTTATCCACTCGGCGAAGTGCATCTTGAAGTAAGAGCAATTTTTTTATCATCCTTAATATTCTCGTTGTCAATGAATTTACTCAGATTGTCCTCGAAGTGTTCCACGGGTGAGAAAGCGAGTTCTATTGGAGTCAATTTATAGGGTTGAGCCATCTAGAGAAAACTGATTACAAGTCCTGCAATTATCGGTAGTAAAAGTGTGAAAAAGCTACCGCCCGCCTCAAGAAGACTTTTCCTTTTAAAATTCTTTCCTTTCTTTAAAGAGGCCAATGTTTTTTTTAAATGTTTTTTTTTTTTTTTTTTCCTTTCTTTAAAGAGGCCAATGTTTTCTTTAAAGAGGCCAATGATTTTGCTTTGCCTGTTGCTTAACTACTTCTGGCAGTTGAACATTGCCCTCAGTCAAATTTAAACAAAGTTCGGATATTAGATTAATTTTTTCACTGTCAATACCATGTTTGAGTATGGCTTTCCTAAGTGGGAGTTTTGAAGTGCTTAGAACGGAAAATAAATATCTATTTTTATGTAGTTTCTTCAGTGTCATGATGGCGACTAATAGGCCTTTTTACTGTTAACGGGGAAATATACTGTAATTTCATTGTCAAAAATATCTGTGACTACACGCAGATCCTCGGGTGTATTTTGATTCAGATCCAATAGGATGTAGCCATAGGGTTTATTAGTTGCCTGATTGTATGCTGAGAGCAGAAATTTAGATGCCCCGGGGTCGAGAATCATATTTTCATTTATTATACATTAAAGTAATAGCACTTTATAAATAATACATTGAACCTGAAAAAAGCACATTAAACAAGAAAAATACACTTTTTTTAATTTATTTATAATAAAAAATACAACATTTATTAAAATATGCACACACTTAAAATAATAACACATTTTTTCATTTATAACATTTTAAATTTGAAATGGCGTTCCCAGGGGGTGACCGCTGCAGCGGCCGGGAAGCGCTGCTGGGCGGCCGGGAAGCCCGGCGGGGCCCGCTGCAGCGGGCCAAGGGTGGAGGGGGCATTAAATCATTTTAAATAGTGGAATTTATGAAGAAGAAAAAACTGCTTTGCCCTGCACACACACACACATTGAAAATTGGTTGTGATAAAAAGAGAAAAAAGAATTTAAAACACCCATCACCAACCACCCACCCACCCACCTTGTACTATTAAAGAATTTAAGTTAATTTTTGTAGACCGAGTTGTTTTCTGTACTCTACACATTCAACTCGGTCTGAAATTAAATAATGACCGTGGGGTAGTACCTTCACACCATCCTCAAGCACATAGACTTTATCCGTTATGGCTGACATGGCGTTTTTCTCAACTCTAACTGTGAAGTTTTTAAATTTTAAAGAACGAATCACAATGACTTTCGCTCTTGGGACTAAACTACGTTCCACACAGTTTCTATACACACTCGTGTCGAAATTATTTTTTACAAAGTGTGTAGGTACGGACTTGCAAACTTGTTTGATATCCTTGTTGTGCGTTTCCAAACAGTATACCTTCAGCCCAGGAAACACACCATTGGATATCAGATCGCTACCCTTTTCAGATTTTAACATTAACAATTGATTTGGGGCCTGGCGTTTCACTAGCTCTGGGTAGAGGGATTCATCCCAGTTGGTGTAGTCCATTCGAGAGCTAATGTGCTCGCCATTTTCCAAATCAATCAATAAATTTTTAGTTTTAACTTTTAACAGGAGTGAATCAGCGTCCCCGTAATACACTTGAACTTGTCCCTGAATCGGCCATTGTACCTTGCATACATTTCAATAAAATGACAACATGAGTTTTTTAGATATTTCAGTTATTGCACTCCCGCCTGCAATATTTTTATTTAAAACAATGTTTCTTTTCTTGCGATGTAGGAGCACCATATTAGAGTCTATGATTGTGAACGATGTGAAGTTTGGATCCGCAATGATTCGAGCACTTTGGGATTGGTTACAATGTCACATCGAGTTCTGTTTCGTACGCTTTCGCACATTTTACCGAAGGCTGAGTTCAAAATGAGTTTATAGACTTCTTTTTCAACCTTCGTTTTAGCTTGTGAACGCTTACTGACAAAGGTGTCAATAAAGGCTTTTGATCAAATTGGAGGGCTCTATGAATCTTTGTGACTTTGAAACCATTGGATACCATCCATTTCAATAGCACGTGATGAACAACGATATTATGTTTCGGGTGGAGGTCGGCAATTAGTTTTTATTTTGAAGGTACCCAGTGCACTCCCATCCTCTACTAAAGATAAATTGTAGGGGCTCAGAGAGTCCCTACTCACCGGTCTATTTATGCACGGAAAAACAAAGTCTTTTACCAAGTCATGGATTTCCATGGGAATTCACCGTCAATTTAAAAAAACCGTCCCTGTGCCCCATTTTCCTCAACGCTAGCAATGTCGGGGAAATTCGAAGCACATGGATTGTTAAGCCATTTATAATTGCCACACGGCAAACAGTAGTGAGACATTGCCAATGGGTAAATGGAATTCATATCCAAAAATACTGCGTCTGACTTTTCATCGGTGTGCTGTCCGGTCGGATCAGTTTTCATGATACGGTCCCTGTGAAAAACATACCCACCCCAAATTGATCTTTCTACAAACAGATGCTGATCCACATCGGCGATCAGACCTATTTCTTCTTTGCTGATTTTAAGTATCAAGTCCTTCACCAGATGAGGAGTGAAAAAATAATACCCTAAATCAAGCCCAAATTCCCCATAGATTTTATCTGTATTTTTGCACACAATGTCCAGAAGAGTAAGTACGCCACTGGCCAAGTAAAGTTTACAATAATTCCACCCATTTTTTATTTTCGCCCTTTGCCCAAACCCTCTTAGCAAATTCATAGTCGCTAGTGGTGCACTCACTCTCAGTAAAAGAATTGTAAAAAGCTTCAATGGGCGGTAATGACACCTCATCTAGTCTCGAGGCAGAGTTGTAATAATCATATGCATATATGCCCTTACACTTTAATAAATCATACATTTATCGTCGGGGAAGCGCTGTTTAAGGAGGGGGAAGCTATCAAAATTGTCACTTTTCTGTACCTGAATCAGCTGACTTAAGGATGTGGGGAAGAAGCTGAAAGAGTCTAAAAACGGATTTTTATTCAGGCCTGTGTTACCTTTGTCAACTGTTTTCCACATGAATTCTAGCAGCAGTAGCTTCTTCGATGATTTGAGTATGATTTTATATGAAAAAGAACCATCTATCCATGCACTATCTACAACTCCACCCTTGGCAATGCGGGCCGACGCCGGTAAAACAAAATTTAAGTCGTAATTGGAATTGTGTTTAAAAACCGGTACGAAATATTGCTGTCTAACGTTTAAATTGCACGACTGATGTGCAACCCCTCTAAAGTTACTCCCTCCCTATGTAATTTCCGGCCACAAATGATCATGGTCGATCACCTTCCTCCTCCCCCCATTCCCAACACCATCATCAATTCTCCCTTGCAAACCCAACATATTTACAATTTTTAATGGCAAATCTGTCATATGGTGATAGGAGCATAGGATAGTTTGTGTAACGAAGGCACGAAATTGCACCGTTCGCTGTTTTGATTAGACTGACCAATGCCGAGCGTATGCAGTCTTCGTTGCCCAACGACTCAACTACATCCTGCACTTGCATGGTATTACTGGAATCTCGTTGCGCATGAGCGTAAGAGACCCCTATGGCTTCATGTATTTTAACACGGTTTGGATTTGACGAATCGTACACGTCTGTGAGTCTCGCCTCGCAGTCTAAACCGATTTTAGTGCTCTGTAGGAGCGTGTTCTGGAAATTCTTAAAACGTAAGATCGCTCTATCTCCGCTTACCGTTTCCACAGCCTGGTATCCATGACGTTTACAGTTTACTTAATGTTAAAGCGTCATGTGATGCTTTAACTTTAAATCTGTCCAAAATCGGGACAGGAATGTTGGACAGTAATAACGTACATTCAGATTTTTACCCTCCCCCAAAACCATACTAATATCTGTAATTGGATTTAAATGTCCAATTGAATCAGGCTCTGTGGGTGGCGTGTATAGACGCCACACTCAATGCTCCACTGTTTTAATTGACGGAGCCCTCACTGGAAATCATACACCCTTCTTATCGGAACGCTGGCCCTCCTTAAATTCTTCTTCATACTACAACACCGTGACACCAATCCTTAAGTGTGCATTAGCCCGCTCGAAAATATCTATTCCTTTTAATGTCACGGGAAATTGACCATTTAAACAATCAAAATCTACAATTGGAAACTTTGAACCCTCCATCCCATTAACTGCTAATTTGTCCAACTTTTTCTTGGAGGCATCCTTCAAAAGGGGTCTGTAGGCGCCAATCGAAAATACATACTTGAAACACTGTAGCCTCGCATCGAAACAGATTCGTTGTATTCCCCTACAACCCTCTAAATCTGAATGATATTTTAAAACTATGGAACGCGCCCGCTCCCCAAAACCCACCTCTTAAAATAAAATCCTTTTTAAATCTACAAATATTAACGTTTAAACCCTCAATAAATAAAACCACTGACCCGCTACCCCCCTCGTTATAATCATCCATTTTAGTTGGAATGCTATTAACCAATCTAAAAAAAACCTCCTCATAATTTGATAAATGCGGGCGAACTGCCAACATCTCTGTTTGCAAGTATTTTGAATACAGCTCGCTCGCATTTTCATTAAAAAATATTTTTAATGCCATTGATGCTTTTAAACTGACCCTCACACCCACACCCCCATCTGTTGTTCAAGAAGGGCTCGAATCTTGTTAACATATAAATGGGTTATGTCCACGGGATGTGTTATTCTATCCCCTGACACCAAAGAGTTAAAGGGGTCACCAAATTTGGCGCAGTAGACTTTTGTATGGTGCAAGGCAGAGTTAGAAAGAAAAAAATCTGGAAGTGGGGATACTTGTGGTGATGTTCTATCATTACTAGTACTACTACTACTGGTATCATTGACCAGAATGGATGGGGGTGGCATAAATTTGTCGATAGCACCACCCCCAGTCTGTTCAATTGCATTGGTTGGACGTGGCATGAAATCCCCCAGGTTACTTAATATGTCTTCCAGGGTGTTTGGGGATAGCTGATCAAGCCAGCCTGTATTGTCTTGTGACGGAATTTCTTTATGAAGACCCGGTTTAGATGCACTAGTACTGCTACTACTAATATCACCTAAATGCTCTCTCATAAATCTTTCTGTCCATTCCGGGTCCTCCACCATTTCTATGTCACAAGTTAGATCATCTAGGCTGGCCATGTCCCCAAAACAATCATTTAGAAAATCCCTACGCCACTCCCTATTATCAACAACTAGTGTAGCCTAATCCCTAAACTCCATTGGTGGTGGTGCATTGATTGGTTCAGATCCACTAGAAATAGATGCTTCATAACTTGATGGTGATGGTGGAGCTAATTCATTAATCTATAGAAAAAAAGGTTTATTTTCCATGTGAAATATCCATTATTTTATAGAGTTAAAAGGCTATTTCAATATTTCCCCCACCCTCAAAACTTAATTCTCTCTCCTAGCATTATACTGAGCACATACTCACCCCCACCCCCCTCTCCCAATATAGTAGTAAAATATAGCTTGATCAATTTTATATTTCACCATTTTTTATGATATTATTTTAACTGAAAATATTTGAGCAGAAAAAAGTCCGACACATATTCACTATTTGCTATGACAAACACACAACACAACACAACGTTTGGCTAATAGCAATAAAGTAAAATAAAAAAATATTTGTCAAGGAACTGCGGATCAAACAAATGCACAATAAATTAAAAATTTTGCTTATAGCACTATTTATAAAACAAGTGCATAATAAATTACCAAATTTGTAACCTCTTTTTCCAATGAACCATTTCTTTATAGTACCACTTGCGTGTTTACCGGGTACTAAATAAGTACCAAAA
Organism: Artemia sinica; assembly: GCA_027921565.1. Taxonomy (NCBI): domain Eukaryota; kingdom Metazoa; phylum Arthropoda; class Branchiopoda; order Anostraca; family Artemiidae; genus Artemia; species Artemia sinica. Next base: position 59,845,236 of record CM051256.1, on the reverse strand, counting down.
GTCATGTAGCAAAGTTATGGTTTTCTTCCCCACCCCCCTTTTCTACAACACCCTTTTATAAAGTTAAAAGACTACCAATTTTCACCCCATCCTCAAAACTTAATTCTCTCTCCTAGCATTATATTGAGTAAATACTCGCCCCCCTCCCCCTCACCCAATATAAAGTAGTCAAATTTAGCTTGATCAATTTTATATTTCACTATTTTTTATGACATTATTTTAACTGAAAATAATTGAGCAGAAAAAAGTCCAATACATATTCACTAGTTGCTATAACACACACATAACACAACACAACGTTTGGCTAATAGCAATAAAGTAAAATAAAAAAAATATTTGTCAAGGAACTGCGAATCAAACAAATGCATAATAAATTAAAATTTTTGCTTATAGCACTATTTATAAAACAAGTGCATAATAAATTACAAATTTTGTAACCTATTTTTCCAATGATCCATTTCGTTATAGTACCATTCGCGTGTTTACCAGGTACTAAATAAGTACCAAAAGTCATATAGCAAAGTTATGGTTTTCTTCCCCACCCCCTTTTTCTACAACACCCCTTTATAAAGTTAAAAGACTACCAATTTTTCACCCCACCCTCAAAACTTAATTCTCTGTCCTAGCATTATATTGAGTAAATACTCGCCCCCACCCCCTAACCCAATATAAAGTAGTCAAATATAGCATGATCAATTTTATATTTCACACAGAAAGTATTATTTTTTTTAACTTTGCTACATGGATGCCATCTTTGAGTCGAATGTAAAAATCAACGATAAGCAACTTGTTTAAAATAGGAATTTGCAAATCAAAATTGTGAGTGCGGTATAAAGTTGAAAGCTATCTGATAAATGGCGCGTACCGTGGAAGTTACAGGTAGCTCGGTATAAACTGTTTGAGGTGCGAAATGGATCACGCTACCCCTCCTAAAGTTCATGCTTAAGATTGTGTCTGTGTCAGTAGTTCCAGTCTCGCAATCGAGTTTTGGTCACTTTTGTTCAGGAAGACTTTGACCATCCATTGCCTTGAATAAAAATTAATTTTCAGTTTTTCACTAGGTAACTTGTAGCCTTATAGGCTTAAATCATCCTAAAACACATAGAAAAAAAACGCCACTTCAACATATGATAAAAGAAAAAAATAAAAATTTCAACTATTAGCCGCGTTTGAAATTTATTCAGAATATTAATGGTGGGGATTGCACCCCTCCCACTTCCCCAATGCCCACTCCAAATACATTAACGACAATGTTTGTATTTAAAGGAAACGTATTGTTCATTTATAGTCTTAAAAACGAGATATTTCTGTAAAGTACATAAGAAACATTTAGAACCAAATAGCCTATACCTGTATGAAATGCCGTAAAACACATTTTTAAATACGATACATGAAAAAAATACAATTTTGATTATTTACTTCATCTATTATTTATTCAGAATATTAATGGGGAGCCCCCCTTCCCCAAATCCTGTTTTTTCTCTACAGTAATTACCATGATTATTAGCCGAGTAGGCGATGTTCCTTTCATCGAGTTTGCCTAATTAAGACTGCAGTGAAATATGGATTAAGTTTCACGAGAAGCGACAAAGTACCCTTTTAGTCAAAATATCTAAACAGTTGTTATAGAGCATGCGAATTTTATCCTAGCTGTATAATTATGATTGTTTACTTCGAGGGTTGGCGTCATGTAATTACAGGAGTTCGCTTTCTGTGCGAAACCCGGATGATAGTTAATTGGTAACTATAGGGAAAAAAAGGATTATATTATTGTGATAATTCATGAATCAAGTTTTTTTTTCAACTGATCTAGAAAAACTAATTGCAACTTAATTTATACCAAAAATAACACAATTATAAGCCCTCCAGCTGTAAACCAGTATTTCTAGAATGAGACTATCCTTTGAATACGCAATATAAAGAATTTTGAATATTTAACCAGGAAAGAAAAAAACACGTTATGATGATTGATAAACAAACTTGGTAAAGCATGTGTCGTCTAGACCAGTCTGATTGCATTATACAATCTCAACCATAGTTCTAAAACATGTTTGATCGCTTTATAGGTCTACAATATAAAAGGATTGGTCGCTTTTTGCAATGTGTTCGTCAAACTACACTGTATATTCTTGTGTTCGTCCCACTGTTCGCCCCTCGCCTTTATATAACACACTACTAATATTTTACTGGCTGTCAATGATCCTAATTATTTTGACAAAATCTTTTTTCATAGGTGGACCAGGGGGTACCGGCAAAACATTTGTTCATAAGACCTTCTATCACATTGTACGTGGAAAAAATTACAAAGTAGAATGTATGGCTTATACAGGAATAATAGCAACTTTATTATAATTTGGACTAACAACACACAAGACATTTTGCTTGAAAGTTCCACTTTCCTCAGATTCTGTTTCCTGTATAAGACCTGGTTCAAACACAGCTTTAGAATTAGCTCAAGTAGATGCTTTACTACTTGACGAAGTACCCATGCTTCCCAAGTATGGCTTACAAAATATGGATCAGTTGTTGCGGTCCATTGAAAATCCAAACCTAGTATTTGGTGGGAAAATTTTAGTTGCTGGATGAGATTTTTGATAGTGTTTACCAGTTCAAACCCGAAGTAACCGTAGAGAAACATTTGATTTATCAATAACAAGAAAGTCATCTTTGGAAGAATTTCAAACATGTCTCCTTTGAGAAAAATATGCGGGTCGATCCTGAACAGGAAGCATTTGCAAAGTACATCCTCGAACTGGGAAGTGGAAATCCTCCTAAAAATGAAGTTAATGAAATTGAATTACCGGAAGATATACTTTCCAGTAACAATTTGATTAAGGAAGTATTCGGAGAATGTTTGTATAATTAAAGTTTCGATTTAATTAAGGATCAAGTTATTTTAGCTTTAATCAACAAAGAATTTAGTAAAATAAATGCGAAAATTATCGATTGCCTTCCAGGAGAATACAAATAGTATAAAAGTTACGATTCTGTAAAAGATAAAGAAAAAGAAGGAATTGAATTTGCTCCAAAATTTCTCAATTCAGTTGACACAGCAGATTTACCACCACATGACTAAAAATAAAGAAAAAGACGATAGTTATGCTTTTGCGTAACTTGGATATTTTAGAAGGGGTGTGTAATGAGGCCCGTTTTATTGTTACTGAATTATGTAACAATATAATTATGGAGAATATAGTTACTGAGGACAAATCAAGAAAAGAAGTCCACATATCCCGAGTTACAGTGGACTCTAGTAAAGGTCAACTTGGATGTACTGTTCAATGAAATCAATTTCCAATTCGACCTGCATTTGCCATGACTATATATAAGTCGCAGGGGTAAACTTTTGAACTTGTTGGTGCTGACCTTAGTACTCCAGTTTTTAATCATGGAGTTTTATACGTTGCATTTTATCATGTGAAAAGACAACGTAGCTTAAAAATTCAGCTACTGCCTGAAACTGTACGAAGAACATATAACGAAGTATGGAAGGAAGCCCTGACGACTATCAACGAAAATTCTTATTGTTAGAGTGATGTTTCTTTGTTGATCATCAATGCCTACCATACCTTTGTTTAAAAAAATGACGTCACGTCATAAGATGTGAAATTTGACAATCTGAACCATCAATTACGACACCACCAATACGGACAGCTAAAGCAACGGCCATTGCTAAATTGTCTGAAGTAATCAAAATCCAAAAACTTATCAAAAATAAAATGAAGAGCAAAGACACGGGTGGTTAGAAGATTTTCGAAAACGACAATTAGAGCGTGTTAAATATGAAAATGAATTGCAAAGACACACGCGGTTAGAAGACGTACGACACCGAAAAAGGGAGGGAGTCAAAAATTAAAATGAAGAGTAGCGAGTCAATGAAAATCATCCTGGTTAGCGAGAATCCAAACGCGTCAAAATTGAAAATGATAGCGATGATGATTGGGTTTGGGATTTTGATATGGATAAGGTCACCAATGCTTACCATACCTTTGTTAAGAAAACAAAGGTTTGGCGATTTTTTATCGATGGCAATATCTTCATCAAAATGTCTTCTTTGTATTGAAACTCCAAATATATAAACTTCATGAAGTTTTAGGTTAAGCAACAAAACTTAAGAACTTGAGAAAATTTACTTTATTGGTAAAGACGCCTCAAACGGTCAAGTGATATTGATGAAACTTACACCATCGAATTTCGTATATAAGAAGAAACTTTTGCAGAGGTTTCAAGCTCCCATCAACGATAAATGTGGAACTTTGCTTTTTTTTTGAGAAGAAGATCGAGGATGAGTTTTTATTTGTTTTCATTTTTTCTCTAGGGGCTATTGCATTGAACCAATTGGTTCAAAATTTGGAGACGGCTCTAGGGAATGGTAGGTCAAAGTTCTACACCTCTTTTAAAGGCCCTTAATACGGAATTGGGCATTAAAATGATACTACCAAGAATGTCAAGGGGGATGTTGAAGTAAATCAAAATGCACTATGTGCATCTGGCTTGTCAGAAAAGCGGATCTGTAATGTATCTACATTGACTGTGGATATTAATGTGAAACTTTCAGTGAATGTTGAGGGAGATAGAACAGATTGAAAGACAGTCTGTGCAACTAGGTTGTCAAAACGGCGTATCTGCCATGTCTCAGGAACTGCTAAGGGTATTAAGGTAAAATTCTCAAAGAATGCTAAGGGGGGTGTTAAAACTAAATCAATTGACACTATTTGCATCCTGGTTGTCATCCAAGTTGTCAAAAGGAAGTATCATAAATTTTTAAAGAACTACTAAGGGTAATTTGTTAAAATTTTCATGAAATGTTTAGGAAGATAATGAACAAAATCATAAGACACTGTATGTACCAAGGTTTCTGTTTGTTACTATGTGTATCCAGGTTTCATATCTGAAATTTCAGGGACAACTAATAATGTTCAGTTGACAATTTAAAAGAATGTTGAGGGAGATTTTTAGCCAAATCAACAGAAACGGTAGATAAAGGGACTGTACTTCACGTGGCAAAGTGCTATCTTCACATTTTACATTGCATAGCGAATAGGTGCTTCTGGACGGTAATGCAAAGGGAGTTGCCACATCTTCATGATAATTTATTGAGGATAGACTATTTGTAGCGTAATAGAAACGACGAGCGTAATAGAAAGTAAATCTAGTGAATAGGAAGAAATGTCAATTAAGTTTACGCTGAACTCGCAGTTGATCACTATCTCGTAGTGTTGGCAGTGAATCAGATCTACAACCTCACTAAGTTGTTCTAGGAAGTATGGAACAGCTTCAATTGGAAAGTAATAAAAAATCTTAATGACAACTTTTCTGCCTGCTAAAAGAGACTTAATGAACAAAGATTCAAGATTCTTTGAATGGAAGCAAGACTTCCGTTACTTTTAATTGTCCGATTCTCTCTTTCCAGCGAAAAACCGCGAAAATCTAAAAATATATTATAATGGTTTATCAAGGAAAAACTTCACACAGACCAACCACATCTGATAGGGGTTTATGGAAAAAAAAAATTGATCAAAAGAAATTTATTTTAGTACATAAATCAAAATCTTCAACTTATAATTCACTTGCATCTTTTTTTTGTTGTTCTTGTCCTTTGTTTATGAATCTGCTTACAAAATCACTTACTTACTTGCCTCGAGGCTCCTACCACGTTGGGGGTGGTGTAGAGAGCGTCGCAACTCTGCTCCTCTAGGCTGACAGGTCTGCTGCTATTAGTGGGGTCTCGTCGACAGCAATCTTAGCCATCTCCAGGAATTTTTGAGGTTATCATTCCACCTTGTCTGAGGTCTGCCCCTCGTGCAAGACCAGCCATGAACCTTAGCGTCAAAATCGTATACTATTCAGGCTGTGGTTGTCATTGGCATACGTAGGAGGTGTCCAAACCATTTGAGAGTAGGCTGCGCTGTTCGAACGGAGAATGACACTTGGGAGGTGAGTGCGAGAAACCTTGTGTTGCTTACAAAATCGTCCCATCGGAGTCCCTCAATCTGACAGAGATGTCTCGTCTGGCAGACCTCTATCCTACTGAGGATTGTTGATTTGAGAGGCCAGGTTTCCGCTTCATAGAGGAGGACCGAGCTTACGGATGCATTATAAATTCGCATCTTCGTGCGCCTAGATATATGCGGCATTCTCCAGAGATTGTTGAGCCTTCCGATGATAGACGAGGCTTTTGAAATTCGGCTGAACACCTCTTCCTCTATAGAGCCGTCATTAGACAGCACGGAGCCAAGATATATGAAGCTTTTTACAACCTCAACAGGAGTTCTGCTAACAGTTATGTTCTCAGAGGGCGAGACTGGGCTTGAGGGCTAAATTGCCTTTATCTTCGTTTTAAACCAGTTTATTTTCAGCTCCACTTTTGCTGCCTCTTCCTGCAGGATTTCCAGAACGTCAGTCAACTGGTCGATCAAGTCTGCAACGAGACCAAGATCATCTGCGAAGTCAGTGTTTGTTAGAACGCGATCTCGAAACTGCAGACCAAAGGGCAGGTGATTTGTTGTTCATGTCATGACATGGTCTATCACGCAATTGAACAGTTCCGGGACGGCGGCACACCCTTGGCGTACACCGGTTTTTATACCGAATGTCGTGCTCCGTTTGTCGTTGACTTGGACGCAACTCATGGTCTCTTCGCAAAGCTTTTCAAACAACTTGCAGTGTTTGTCTGGTAGACCGGCTGATCGAAGTATCAGCCAGAGCGAGTTGCAATCCACCGAGTGAAACGCAGAATCATCAAAGGCTACATATGCTTTTCTCCTGAATTCCTTCGTCTTCTCAATTAACTGACGCATGGTAAAGATTTGTTCGACAGTGGATCTCCCAGGCATATACTCCGCCTGCTAGACTCTCCTCTTTCTTCTGAGGATACTCGTGCATCCATTCAGCAGGGTCATAGAAAAGCACTTTCCAGGCCCTGAAAGTAGCGTTATGCCTCTATAGTTCGAACAGATACTCTTGCTCCCCTTTCTCTTCCATAAGGGCAGGATTATACCAGCTGGCCAGTCCTTCGGGATCTATTCTGTGCGCCAAATCAGAGAACAGCATGTGAAGCCAAAGTAGCATTGCCGGTCCGGCATACTTCAGGAGCTCAGCAGGTGTTCCACATACGCCTGCCACTTTGTTGTTCTTCAAAAGTTTTACTGCTGTTTAGATTTCTGATGACGTGAAAGGAGTTTCTGTGTCACTTGTCAGCAGTTCCTGGCTGCTGGCGGCTAGGCTGATGAGTTCTTGGTCAGTCTGCGCTACAGCTTCGACGTTGAGGAGTCCCGAGAAGTGGTCTTTTCTTCGACTGACCATGGCAGCTTCGTCACTGAGTGGCTGGCCATCCAAAGAGACAACAGATGCAACCGAGGGGGCTATGTCACCTGTTAGATCACGGAGATGTTTATAGAGACTGCCAACGTCACCTTTCTTGGCTGCACCCTCTAGCTTATGTGCCTTCCTTTCCACCAACAGCTTCTTGTCTCGCTGTATCAGTTTGTTGCGGACACCATTAAGGCTTCTATTGGTTGGCATGTCACCGAGTAACCTCGCCTTGCGTCTCTGCTCTATGACGTCAAGCATATCCAACTGAATCCACGCTTTATTAGCGCGCTTTTTCTGTCCAACATTTTCTGTCGCCGATTCCAGGACATTCTTTTTGAACGAGAGCCATGCGTCCTCATAATCGTCCTTTCAAGTGGCAGGAGTGCGTCGAAGCGGTTTGAGACATCAATGGTATATTTCGACCGTATCTTCTGATCGCAGAGGCGAGAGACATTGGTCTTGACTGGTCTTGGCTCTGAGCAATGGGCTTTGAGCCATAGTCACATGTTAGTGACGACGAGGCAATGTTCAGTGTTGCAAATCTCAGCTGCCCATACGTCCTGCAGTTACTGATCGAAGACCTCCATCTCTGTGACACGATGATGTAGTCGATCATTTTTTTGGTACTAAATAATTTTTCAAAAATGTCAATGTACCACACTTTACAGAAACATAGGTTAATTAGCCCAACTAGATATCGGTGGAGAAACTAAGCTAACTTGCCAAGGTGACACTTCGTGGTAACACCAGAAGGAAGAACTAGAAGGCAAATATTCACCCTGCGAGGGATACAATGTGCTTAACAATTGTCTCTATGTTAGGGGTTGTTACATATGAGAGAAAATATCGTGAAGAATCGTCTATCCTCAATGAATTATCATGAAGATGTGGCGACTCCCTTTACATCACCGTCAAGAAGCACCTATTCCCTATGCAATGTAAAATGTGAAGATAGCGCAACGATTATTGGCTCAATGTAATAGCCACTAGGGAAAAAATTAAAACAAATAAACACTCATCCTCGATCTTCCTTCTCGAAAAAAAAGCAAAGTTCCACATTTATCGTTGATGGGAGCTTGAAACCTCTGCAAAAGGTTCTTCTTATATACGAAATTCGATGGCGTAAGTTTCGTCAATATCCCTTGACCGTTTGAGGAGTCTTTTCCAATAAGGTGAATTTTCTCAAGTTCTTAAGTTTTGTTGCTTAACTTTAACCTTCATGAAGTTTGTGTATTTTGAGTAATAATACAAAGAACTTTTTTTATGAAGATATTGCCATCGAACCCCCCCCACTTTTTTTGCCTCGGATACTAATAACCAAGGTCGGCTACTTATATATATATATATATATATATATATATATATATATATATATATATATATATATATATATATATATATATATATATATATATATATATATATATATATATATATATATATATATACTGATATATATATATATATATATATATATATATATATATATATATATATATATATATATATTATATATATATATATATATATATATATATATATATATATATATATATATATATATATATATATATAGTACCGGGAGCCCAGTGGCTTCGCCGCGGGGCCCCTTGCATGCGGCAGACTTCTATATATAGACTGTCACTATCGCTTGTCTTCTGAACGCAGACAGATTTAGCCTTTTCTTGATGTCACGATGTCTAAATGGACCTTAAATTAGAAGTGGTCCCTTTGTAAAATTACATTTTTTTTTTTTTTTACCTTTAAATTTTGCCTCGGCTTGTCTTTTGTCATTATGAACGACTTATCCAGTCCATATTTTTGATTTTCAAAGGTACGATAGGCATTCATGACCTTATCTATGTCAAAATCCAAAACCCAATCATCATCGTTATTATTTTCAATTTGTTTACATCGTCAAATCTCGGCTTATCTTTCGTAATTATGAAATAAATATCGCCGGAACTTTGTTTTTTTAAAAAAGGTATAGTAGGCATTGATGACCTTATCCATATCAAAATTCCAAACCCAACCATCATCGCTTGCATTTTCAATTTTTGCACGTTTGGATTCTCGCTGTCCAGGTTGATTTTCATTGACTCGCTGCTCTTCATTTTCATTTTTGACTCCCTCAGTTGTACGGTGTCGTACGTCTTCTAACCGCGTGTGTCTTCGCAATTTATTTTCGTTTTTAACACGCTCTAATTGTCGTTTTAGAATATCTTCTAACCGCCCGTGTCTTTGCTCTTCATTTTCATTTTTGATACGTTTTTGGATTTTGATTACTTCAGACAGTTTGGCAATGGTCTTTGCTTTAGCTGTCCGTATTGGTAGTGTCGTAATTGATGGTCCAGGTTGTCAAATTTCACATCTTATCACGTGAAGTCATTTGTTTTTTTAACAGAGGTATGGTAGGCATTGATGATAAAAAAAGAAATATCACTCTAACAATAAGAATCTTCGTTGATAGTCGTCAGGGCTTCCTTCCATACTTCGTTATATGTTCTTCGTCCATTTTCAGGTGGTAGCCGAAATTTTAATCTACGTTGTCTTTTCACACGATAAAATGTAACGCATAGCACTTCATGATGAAAAACTGGAGGACTAAGGTCGGTGCCAACAAATTCAAAAGTTTGCCCCTGCGACTTTTATATAGTCATGGCAAATGCGGGTCGAATTGGAAATTGATTTCGTTGAAAAGTACATCCAAGTTGATCTATTCTAGAGTCCACTGTAGCTCGGGATATGTGGACTTCTTTTCCTGATTTTTCCCCAGTAATTATATTCGCCTTAATTATATTGTTACATAATTCAGTAACAATAAGAAGGCCCCCATTACACATCCCTTCTGAAATATCTAAGATACGGAAAAGCACAACTATCGTCTTTTTCTTTTTTTTTTAGTCATGTGGTGGTAAATCTGTTGTATCAATTTAATTGAGAAATTCTGGAGTAAATTCAATTCCTCTTTTTTCTTTATCTTTTACAGAATCGTAACTTTTATACGATTTGTATTCTCCTGGAAGGCGATCGACAATTTTCGCATTTATTTTACTAAGTTCTTTGTTGCTTAAAGCTAAAATAACTCGATCCATCATTAAGTCGAAACTTTGTTTAGGCAAACATTCTCCGAATACTTTTAAAATTAAATTGCCACTGGAAAGTATATATTCGGGTAATTATTCGGGTAACTTCATGATGAAAAACTGGAGGACTAAGGTCGGTGCCAACAAATTCAAAAGTTTGCCCCTGCGACTTTTATATAGTCATGGCAAATGCGGGTCGAATTGGAAATTGATTTCGTTGAAAAGTACATCCAAGTTGATCTATTCTAGAGTCCACTGTAACTCGGGATATGTGGACTTCTTTTCCTGATTTTTCCCCAGTAATTATATTCGCCTTAATTATATTGTTACATAATTCAGTAACAATAAGAAGGCCCCCATTACACATCCCTTCTGAAATATCTAAGATACGGAAAAGCACAACTATCGTCTTTTTCTTTTTTTTAGTCATGTGGTGGTAAATCTGTTGTATCAATTGAATTGAGAAATTCTGGAGTAAATTCAATTCCTCTTTTTTCTTTATCTTTTACAGAATCGTAACTTTTATACGATTTGTATTCTCCTGGAGGGCGATCGACAATTTTCGCATTTATTTTACTAAGTTCTTTGTTGCTTAAAGCTAAAATAACTCGATCCATCATTAAGTCGAAACTTTGTTTAGGCAAACATTCTCCGAATACTTTTAAAATTAAATTGCCACTGGAAAGTATATATTCGGGTAATTAAATTTCATTTAGTTCATTTTAGGAAGATTTCCATTTCCCAGTTCGAGGATGTACTTTCCTAATGCTTCCTGTTTAGGATCGACCCGCATAATTTCCTCTAAGGAAACATGTTTGAAATTATTCCCAAGATGATTTTTTTTTATTGATAAATCGAGTGTTCCACTGCGGTTGGTTCGGGTTGAACTGGTAAACACTGTTGGAAATCCCCTCCAGCAACTAAAATTTTCCCACCAAATGGCAGGTTTGGATTTGCAATGAACCGTAACAACTGATCCACATTTTGTAAGCCATACTTGGGACGCATGGGTACTTCGTCAAGTAGGAGAGCATCTACTTGAGCTAAATCTAAAGCTCTGTTTGAACCAGGTCTTATACAGGAAACAGAATTTGAGGAGAGTGGAACTTTCAAGCGAAACGTCTTGTGTGTTGTTGGTCCAAATGGGAATAAAGTTGCTGCTATTCCTGTATAACCCATACATTGTACTAATTAACTTTTTTTAACCGTAAGACAGTGATAGAAGGTCTTAAAAACAAATGTTTTACCGGTATCACCTGGTCCGTCTATGAAAAAATATTTTTTCCCAAAATAATTAGGATCATTGACAGCCAGTAAAATATTGTCAACAGTTTCAAACTGTTTTCCTTGCAGATGCCGATGCATACTATCTCCAGTAACAGCTGACTCACTAGAATTTGGAAATTCTAAGTTTTGGTTATTTTCATAGGTCTCAATGTTATCCATGCCGTATAGTTCCTGCCAAAAACAAAAATTTTGACCTTCTATTGCTATCGTAGTTAGTTTCGGTGCAATAATACGATAAGCGCGCTTTACTGCACAATCTTTAGATACATTAAATAAAAAAAAACAAGTTTTTTAAACTGAAAGTAAGGTGCGACATTAAAACTTAAAACGAACAGAAATTATTCCGTATATGAAAGGGGCGGTCCCCTCCTCAACACCTCGCTCTTTATGCTAAATATTTTATTGTTTTAAAAAATAAAGTTGTGAGACAGAGTCAAACTTTAGCGTAAAGAGCGAGGCGTTGAGGAGGGGACAGCCCCTATCATATACGGAATAATATCTGTTCGTTTTAAGTTTTAATGTCGCTCCTTACTTTCAGTTTAAAAAACTTGTTTTTTTATTTAATTTCTGATCGTTTTTTAGTTAATGCAGCTTTTATTTTGGCTCACCGTCATTGAATAAGTAACCAAAATTTGCATAAAAATTTTACTCTTCTTTTGCTAAATGGCTGTCTCTAAATTTGGTTCTGACGTAATTTACAAATTAACTTACGTAACGAACTTCTATATTCGTATATTTTTCTTCTGGCAAAAATACGTTGCAGATATAGTTGCAGATTATTGCTGATATGAGCTTGAAACCTATCTAATAGGGTTTTCTGATACGCTGAATCTCACGGTGGGATTTTCATTAAAATTCTTTCACTTGTAGGGGATGTTTCCTCCCTCTTTAAAAAATCAGGTAAATTTTCTCAGGCTCGTAGCCTTTGATGAGTAATACTAAACTTAATAAAATTTATATATTTAGAATCAGCATTATAAGCCCATTCTTTTGATAAATTGATTGACATCAAAATTCCGTTTTTAAAAGTTTCGATTACTATTGAGCCGTATCGCTTGCTTTTTTGTTTTTTTTTATTACGTATATGTTATTACGTATATGAGTGGGTTCTCCCCTTAGTCAATACCACGCTCTTTACGTTAAAAGTTAAAAAAAATTAATTCACAAACCCCTGAATCACAAAGGCCGTTTAATTAGAATAGATAGCTCTTTTGAAAGCACTAAAAAAAACTGTAGCGAAAAGATCGAGGTATTGACTTGGGGGAGAACCCCCTAATATACATAATAATTTCTGTTCGTTTTAAGTTCTAATGTTGCTTCTTACTTTCAGTTGAAAAAACTTATTCGTTTTTAATTTAATTTCTGATCGTTTTTTAAATAATGCTTGGAAATCCGGCACACCCTTCATAGAAATGTCCCTTACCCCAAAGAAACATCCTCCACGGAAAGATTTTCCCAAGTAAACCCCCCTACAGCACCCCCCCCCCCCCCACCAGAAAAAAATCCTTCCTGAAAATGTCTGTATACTTCCCAATAACCAATACAATATGTAAGCAATGGGCAAAGTTCATATCTTGCAGCCCTTCCCCTGAGAACTGTGGGGGATTAAGCCATCCTAAAAGACATATTTATTAGATTTTCGACTATGCTGAACAAAATGGCTATCTCAAAATTTTAATTGGGTGACTTTGAGTAAAAAATGAACGTGGGAGGGGGCCTAGTTGACCTCCATTTTTTGGAGGGCACGCATCGTGATCTTTCTTCGAGCAAAAAAATGCAAATTTCCACCGTTTTTCAGATAGAAGCGTGAAACTTCTTTAATAGGGTTCTCTGATAAGCTGAATGTGATGGTGTAATTTTCGTTTAAGTTAATTAAAAATGCAAAATTCCACATTTTTGCAGATAGGAGTTTGAAGCTTCTTTAATAATGTTCGTTGATAAGCTGAATCTGATGGTGTGAATTTCGTTAAAGTTAATTTTAAAAATTTGTAATTAAAACAAAATTTTATTGTTAAAAAAAATTGAGTTGTGAGAAAGTCAAACTTTAGCGTAAAGAGCGAGGCGTTGAGGAGGGGACAGCCCCTTTCATATACGGAATAATTTCTGTTCGTTTTAAGTTTTGACATCGTTCCTTACTTTCAGTTAAAAAAAACTTGTTTTTTTTATTTCATTTGTGAACGTTTTTTAATTAATGCAGGTTTTGATTTTGGCTCACCGCGCATGAATAATGAAAACGAAATTTGCATATTAATTTTACTTTTATTTGGTTAAATGGCTTTCTCGAAACTTGTTGAGTTTTATTTACGAACGTTTTTATTAGTAATAAATATATGTAACTTGCGAATTAACTTACGTAACGAACTTCTATATTCATATATTTTTAATAGGTATATTAGGGGGTTTGCCCCCTAGTCAATACCTTGCTCTTTAAGCTAAATTTCGAATTTTGTTCCAATTCTTTAAAAATGACCCATCAATCACAAATGCCGTTAATTAGAACAGATATCTCTTATGAAAGTACAAAAAAATCTTTGGCTTAAAGAGCGAGGTATTGACTAGAAGGTGAACCCAATCATATAGCTAGTATTTTTTTGTTCGTTTTAAGTTTTGATGTTGCTCCTTACTGTCAGTTGAAAAATTTGTTTTTTTATATTTAATTTCTGATTTTTTTTTTTTAAATAATGATGGGAAATCCGACACCCCCTTCATAGCAATGTCCCTTCCCCAATGAAAACTTCCTTCATGAACAGATCCTCCCATATAACCCCCGACCCACCCCCACCCCCCACTACCAGAAAAAATTCCCCCTGAAAATGTCTGTATACTTCCCAATAACCAATGCTATATGTTAACATTGGGTAAAATTCATAACTTTCAGCCCTCCCCCTGGGGGCTTCGAGGGATTAAGTCATCCTAAAAGACATAGTTATAATATTTTCGACTATCTTGAACAAAATAGCTATCTCAAAATTTTGATCGGGTGACTTTGGGGAAAAAATGAGCGTGGGAGGGGGCCTAGTTGCCCTCCATTTTATTTGGTCACTTAAAAAGGGCACTAGAACTTTTAATTTCCGTTCCAATGAGACCTCCCACGATATTTTAGGACCACTGGGTCGATACGATCACCCCTGGGAAAAAAAACAACAAAAAACAAATAAACACGCATCAGTGATCTTTCTTCTGGCAAAAAATGGAAAATTCCACATTTTTGTAGATAGAAGCTTGAAACCTCTACAATAAGGTTCTCTGATACGCTGAATATGATGGTGTGATTGTCATTAAGGTTCTATAATTTTTAGGGGGTCTTTCCCCCTTTTTTCGAAAATCAGCCAAATTCTCTCAGGCGTGTAACTTTTGATAGGTAAGATTAAACTTGATGAAACCTACATATTTGAAATCAGAATTAAAATCTGATTCTTTTGATGTATCTATTGGTATCAAAATTCCGTTTTTTAGAGTTTCGGTTACCATTGAGCTGGGTCGCTCCTTACTTACAGTTCGTTACCACGAACTGTTTGATTATTTCGTATTGCATGCAAAATGAAATCCTCTAAAACTGGTTTATGAATGTTTCCCGAAGAGCTTATGGATCTGCAGGATTACCAAAAACAAGAACCTGTGTGAAGAGTATTCGCATTACAGAAGGCATTTCGGACAATGCGGATTCTTCTAGGGCGTCAAACCACTTTTTATCGTCGAATTCAAGGCCATGAACCAGGCATGCTTTTTTGTATGTGGAATCTACAAGGTTATCGACTGTTTAATATCTTCAAAACTTGTAGCATTCTTCACATGATACAAAAGTACTCGTAAATAGAAGCACTCGGTAAAAGCAACAAAATTTACGTTGTGAATTTGTGTACTGGTAATGCCGTTCCATTTATAGAGTTCGGGCATTTCCCAATAATAGAGAAATTCCTTCCGTTTTATTTGTTTTAACGCCTTGTTGCGTCGAAAGTATGCTTCCAACATTAAGCGCTGTTGTCTAATATCTACCAAATCTTCTTGGCTTGGCTGATATTTTGCATTAGATAACGTCCTGGCAAATGAACACTTGAACGTTGAATGACTTGGCTCTTTTTCTGGATATCGTGACAAAATAGTTGCCAGCATTCTTCAGTTGGTGTAAGGCAGTGTCCTTCTACATAGGTTTCTGCTTCATTGTAAACCATGCACCGATTATATTCGACAGTCTTTATTGAAGCACAATCATGACCCTTGTAGATGTATTTATATAAATACTTTACCGGACCTATATTTCCTGCATATTCGACATTTATGTGACATTGGTACTTTTTGATCATATGAGGAGTAAATGTGGGCCCCCTACAGCCCCCGGAGAAAGGATTCTAAGTTATAAAATTTACGCATTGTTTCATTTGTTATTTGGAAGTATGCATACATTTTTCGGATGGGAAGGAGAGGATAAATTTCCTGCTGGGAGGATTTTGCATGGGGACAATTTTCCATGGTGGGGGAAGTTTTCAGGGGGTAAACTTTTCAGGAGAAATTTTACACTGGGTGAATTTGCCAGAATTCCCATACGAAATTTCTTTATATGTCTCGCTTTCTCTTTACCGATTCAGTTTCAGGCGTGGAGATGTTAAGGGCAATTGTCCGGGGTAAATTTTCGCCAGGATTGAATTGCTCAAAGGACATTTCTTTGGGGAGTGGGATTTTCACGTGGAGTTGGAGCACGGTATCCTGCCGTTATTTAAGAAGCGATCAGAAATTAAATAAAAAATATTAGTTTTTTCAACTGAAACTGTGAAGCAACATTAAAACTTAAAACGAACAGAAAGTATTACGTATATTAGGGGATTGCCTCCTCCTCAACACCTCACTGTTTGCGCTAAAGTTTAAATTTAGTCCCAATTCTTCAAAAACAACTCCTGAAACACAAGGGTTGTTTAATTAGAACAATAAGTAACTTTTTTTAAGTGCCGAAAAACTGTAGCGTGAAAATCGAGGCGCTGAGGAGGGGGGCAAACCTCTCATATACGTAATAATTTCTGTTCGTTTTAAGTTTTAATGTTGCTCCTTACTTTCAGTTGAAAAAAACTTGGTTTTTTCTTAATGAAGCTTAGAGACAAACATTTTTCGAAAGCCAATGGAAAAAGTATGTCAATTAAAGTAAAAGTATATAAAAGGAAAAAAAAACAATTAATTACAAAAAATACACAAAACAATAGTCTATTTATAAAAACTTAAGATATAAACTTCCAGGATTCAGTTCTGTTGAGCAGTGCCGAAGCGTTGGATTGATATTTTTTAACATTATCTACTGTTTTGAACTTGGTTATCAAACACCAAAATATTTAATGCTTTGAGACTCAATTGTTTATGAAAAAAAGTAACGCATTATCAAAGTAGTTTGTTCAAAGCAAAACTTTAAAACTAAGATTAAGAAAATCTATTAAAATTTTTAAGTCAATATTTCTAATTTCATTTTGAATACCAAAAACCAATATATTTGACATCTTTATAGTTCATAACTGTAAAAAATTAAATCTTTTTCAAAGTGACAACTAGATAAATACAATCACTCCTGGAAAAATAGATAAATGATAACAAAACCCAAAAAAACGTATCCATTTAAGGGGGAAAATGCAAAAATTCCCAGCATTCCGTTCAGGGGAAACATTTGTGATTTTAGTGGCTCCATATATCAGCTCATGGGTACTCTTGCAATGCGAGCAAAAGTTGACGGCATATTTTTTTTACCGAAATTGCCCCTTATTAAGTTGTTTTCCTTGTGTTTTCTATGATTAAAATTAAATAAAAAAAAAGTTTTTTTTAACTGTAAGTAAGGAACGACATTAAAACTTAAAACGAACAGAAATTATTCCGTATATGAAAGGGGATGTCCCCTCCTCAACGCCTCACTCTTTACGCTAAAGTTTTTTTTATTGTTTAAAAAAAAATTGTGAGAAAGTCAAACTTTAGCGTAAAGAGCGAGGCGTTGAGGAGGGGACAGCCACTTTTATATTCGGAATAATTTCTGTTCGTTTTAAATTTTAACGTCGTACCTTACTTTCAGTTAAAAAAAAACTTTTTTTATTTAATTTTTGAATATTTTTGAATTAATGCAGGTTTTGATTTTGGCTCACCGTAAATGAATAATTGCAACAAAATTTTCATATTAATTTTACTTTTATGTGGTTAAATGGCTTTCTCGAAACTTGTTTAATTTCATTTACGAACGTTTTTATTAGTAATAAATATACGTAACTTACGAATTAATTTACGTAACGAACTTCTATATTCATATATTTTTAATACGTATTTTAGGGGGTTGCCCCCTAGTCAATACCTTGCTCTTTAAGCTAAAGTTCGAATTTTGTTCCAATTCTTTAAAAATGACCTCTTAATCACAAAGGCCGTTAATTAGAATGAATAGCTCTTATGAAAGTACTAAAAAATCTTTGGCTTGAAGAGCGAGGTATTGACATGGGGGTGAACCCAATCATTTACGTAATATTTTCTGTTCGTTTTAAGTTTTGATGTTGCTCCTTACTTTCAGTAGAAAAACTTGTTTTTTTATTTAATTTCTGATCTTTTTTAAAATAATGCTGGGAAATCCAACGCCCCCTTCATTGCAATTTCCCTACCCCCATGAAAACTTCCTTCGTGAAAAGATCCTCCCACATAACCCATATACCTCCCCCCACTACCATAAAAAATCCCCCCTAATAACGTCTGTATACTTCCCAATAACCAATAGCCTACTATATGTTAACATTGGGTAAACTTCATAACTTTCAGCCCTCCCCCCGGAGACTTCGGGGGATTAAGTCATCCTAAAAGACATATTTATCATATTTTCAACCATGCTGAAAAAAATGGCTATCTCAAAATTTTAATCGGGTGACTTTGGGAAAAAATGTGCGTGAGAGTGGGCCTAGTTGTCCTCCATTTTTTGTCACTTAAAAAGGGCAACAGAAGTTTTAATTTCCCTTCCAATGAGCCCTCCCAGGATATTCTAGGGCCACTGGGTCGATACGATCACCCCTGGAAAAAAAAACAAAAAAAAAACAAATAAACACACATCCGTGATCTTTCTTCTGGCAAAAAATGCAAAATTCCACATTTTTGTAGATAGGAGTTTGAAACCTCTACAGTAGGGCTCTCTGATACGCTGAATATGACGGTTTGATTTTCATTAAGGTTCTATAACTTTTAGAGGGTCTTTCTTCCTTTGTTCGAATATCAGCCAAATTTGCTCAGGCATGTAACTTTTGGTGGGTAAGACTAAACTTGATGAAACCTATATATTTGAAATCAGCATTAAAATCTGATTGTTTTGATGTATCTATTGGTATCAAAATCCCGTTTTCTAGAGTTTCGGTTACCATTGAGCCGGGTCGCTCCTTACTTACAGTTTTTTACCACGGACTGTTTGACACGAACTTTCTTGTGTACTAATAACTGAACTAATTACTAATAAACAAATACATATTTAGGATCACCATAAAAAGCTGATTCTTTTATTGAATGTTATCAATGGTTAAGCTCTTACACTTCCGTTATTTACAATAATCGTTATTTACTTACCATTCATTACTATGAAGAATTTGATTTTTTTTTTTTTTTTTTTTTTTTTTTTTTTTTTTTTTTTTTTACTCCAACCAAATCATATAGTAAAAATGTTTGTGGAAAACAAGAAAGGGGTCTCTAAAGTACAAATTAGAACTTACATTTTCCTTAATAAGGGTCAAAATCTATTGTAAGACAGCCAACAATGGGGCAACACATATTTTTCTAATATTTTTTTTTCAAATTCTGCTCTTTTTCCTTTGGTTTCCTTATAATTACTTTATAGGTCCAAAAATGGGGCAACACGTATTTTTCCATCGTTTTTCCCAATTCTGCTCTTTTCCTTTGGTTTCCTTATAATTACTTTACAGGTCCAAATTTCCAGGGGGGCATGCCCCCCTCCTATCGGCGCCCTTGGCCAAAGGTATTAAGTTGAAAATTTGAGGGTGACATGTTGACGGTGATGCTATTCTAAATATGGTTGATGAAAGGGTGAACGTACTTAATCTACTATATCTAAGGACATCAAGATGAAACTTTCTGGGGATGTAGGGGTGGAAGTCAGACTACACCACATTACACTCTTTGCACGCAGGTTGATATACGGACGTATCAATGATATATCAGGAATGTCTTAGGGTGTTAAATAGAAACTTTCAGGGCTACTGAAACTACCCCTACTACTGCTACTACTATGACTATTACTTATACTACTGAAACTGCAAATTATCTTTGTACTACGTACTACAACTATGACTACCACTATAACTCCTGCTAATGCGGCTATTTTTTACAGCAACTATGAATGCTTACGCTTTAAACTAATTGCGATTGTGACTACTTTTTGTTATTTTTTGCTCTGATTACTTGTGACTGGAAATATTTATATCCGAAAATACTTGTCACTATGATTAATTGCGATTCTGCCTGTTTCTGACTGCAACTCCAACTGTTCGTGGTTGAACTTGGACTATTTGAAATTTTGAATGTGACTACATGCAACTGTGACTGCATCAACTACCCAAGTCTGCAGCTACTTACGATAGCGAAAGCAACTACGTGAGACTGCGACTGCTAATACTCGAAACAGTGACCGTGAATACTTGGGACTGCGTTGCAAGTAGGGGTATGTAAAACTAATTCAAAAGATTTAGTGTGTCTAGATTGTCAAAAGGATATCTTTGTGGTATCCTAGAGATAATTACGGGTATTATGTTGGAACATCATGACATTTTCTTAGGGATGTTGAACTAAATTAGAAGCCACTATGTTAGCCAAATTTGGTAAAAAAAAAAGAAGCATACCTGTGGTACCTTGAAAACAGAAAAAGGCAATAAGTTAAAACTGTCTGGGCATGTTAGTTGGGAAGCTAAACTTAATCAAGACGCACAGTTTACATGAATGGCATTCAAAGGGGTGTATCTGCGATACCTCAGGAATGGGTAAGGGAATGAAGTTACAACTTTGAAGGCATGTAGAGGGTAATGACTGATTAAAACTTGCCCACAATCAAGTTAAAATTCAGTCAGCAATAAGTAACCCTGAAGATTTTGCAGATCTTCAACCAATTTATTTGCATATTTTTCCCGATGCCTATCCATTCAAAAACTATAGTACAACTCTGACTAAATTGTTGTGAAATTTTGTCCAAAATATATATAGTAAGCCAAAAACTGAATTCTTATAGAGAAATATTGAAAAGATCTAAAATTATTTTGTCTTGACTAATGAAAAAGACAATATTAATCATAAATTAATTAAAGAGATTCCTCAAAAGAAGTTTTTTGAAGAAAAGTAAAGAGCTATATTAACCCAAAGACGAGAATAAATGAAATAAAATATGTTTCAAGCGTAAAAAAGACTATGAATCACTATCAATAAATAAATAAACCTAAAACAATGCAAATTAAAATAAATAACTAATTACAACTTCAACGAGAAGAAATTACAACATAGAGGAGGATAGCTAACGCCCACTGTGCCTCCTAAAGACCAGAACGTAATTTATACTTTAATGAAAGCAAAACACATTTCATACGTTTTCTCTCTTATAACTTTTATTAGCCGAAGACTGTTGAGACTTTCAGGAATGAATATTATTATATATTATACCGTTAATCCATATTCATTTGTCTTTTTCAGTGGATTTGGTTATTATGGTTGTCTTTTTTATGCTATGAGAAATAAAAGCAAATAGCTCGAAATAAATTTTTTTTTCAGTAAAGTGCAAGTTGTGCTCTGGCTTTTAGACAGTTCAGTCAGTGTTAGACCTACTCCTCTTTGTGGTAGTTTCTTTTTTTTTCTTTTTTTTGACCTGGTTAATCGTTGTAATTTCTGTTTGTTTTGAGTTTTATCTATTTATTCTTGGTTATATATAGTCGTTTTGCGGTTGAAAAATTACTTGACTTTACTTTTGTTCATCAATTTAGCTCTTAAATTTTCTGTGAAAACTTTAATTTTGGAAAAAAAAAATTTTTCACTTAATTACAACTAGCATTGGTGCAAAAAAGCGATGAATAAAATACCTATTCTAGTGTTCCCTTGCTTCCAAGTGGTAATCTGTGTTTCTTCGTTACAAGTTAATCCGATTCAAATAAGAAGACTTGCATGTTAATTTGAAAGCGTAAAGGGCTCTTCATGCTAGAAAATGATAATTGTTTCCTGCAAAATGTGTTTTACGGTTATTCAAGAATAATAAAGGAGGCGATCTTATAGGGGAATGCAATACAATGAAATTGTCAGCAATCTAAAAATATTTTGGTTCGTAGCACGCATAAGAAATCAAATTAGCTTAAGTTAAAAGCTACACGACGCAAGACTCATTTTCACAGGATACCTAGGTGACTGATGAGTAAGACTAAGAAAAAAGCAAAAAAAAAAAGTAACCGTCACATTATTATTTTCTATATAATAAAAGGATAGTATGAAGCGGAATTTTCGAAAGTGATACTATTATGTGAAAAGAAGTATGAATACTGGCAGTCACGTAGACATGGAGTCTTATGTTGTCTATGAGAAAAAAGCGACTCTTGAAATAAAACCTGTCAATAATAGTGAACAATATATGTCTCTTAGTAGGTTTAATAAGACTTAGGGAAGCTGAATAAGAATTTAGTGTATTTTAGCTACATAGAGACGCAGCTATTTATCTTCCATTGGACCTTATTCTATTTCGGTGGGTATTTAGCCATAATAAACACTTGCTCTCGACTAACATGCATCATTCCTTTAAAAAGAAGTCCACAATGTGATAATACATTTTATAAAATCCAGAAACCCATTTCAATAGTGACAATAAATCTATTCTATTGACAATATATTAAAATAAAAAGATTCTAACGTCTTCGGTATGCAAAAGCTTCAAAAGAGATGGGGCCTGAGTTATGATTTCCGTAATCTAAAACTTCCAATGGTTTGAAGCTCATCACTTACCAGTGAATTGACAACATTGCTAGTAACTTAGCTTTTAGAGTGGAATGGAAACTTAGTTTGGCTCTGACTACAAATATGGTCTTTTTTTTTCTTTTAATCTGCTTGAGAGGACATTTTTCTCCTGTACATTGGAGTTTTTCCAATATAGTGATTAGAATAAGCCAAACCAAACTTGAATATATTTTCAAAAAACAAAGTTCCAATCCAATATAATGAAATTAATATAAATTGTATTTAAACATCTGGCTTGGGAAGCTTTTTCAAGGGAGAGCAAGAAAAAGAAGAAGAAGAAGGAAGAAGCTCTTAGATTTCTTAAGGCAAGTAGTACCGTTGACACTGAAGAAAAGCTACAGATTTTCATGGATGAGCGATGAAAATATAAAAGGCTAGTTAAATTGAAGTAGAGACAAAAGAACAGAAAGAAAGCAAAACAGTTTTATTTACTATTAACAAACAAATTCATAAGCCCTCATAAGCGAACCTGTTTAGGCTGAACACCCTTTGAAAGCAAAATATGCTCTGGTGGAGGAGAGAGGAGCGAACATTTGAATTAATAAAAAAGGAAAAAACAGCAGGAAAAACAGCTAAGAAACAAAAAAAGTACCGCTCAGCCTCACTCCGGCTGGAAACTTAAAAGACCACTAATAAACAATAAATAATTATCTTCCTCTCACAAATACCCTCTAAGAAAAGCTGAAAATACAAAAACAAAGCAGAGTAAAAATCAAGAGTAAAAATTGGTAAAAGATACAATAATCACTAGACAGACAAGACAAAACACTGGTTGGAAACATGAAACAGAACGATAACTGGTACAGCCTCTCACGTTGATACCTGCCCACAATACCAGAACATACTCAACAAGATGGCTGTCTCAAAATTCTATTGAAGATCTTTGGGGAAAAAAGGTGCGTGGGAGGGGGATGGTTACCCTCTATTATCTTTTGACTCTTAAATAGAGTGCTGGAACTTTCCATGTATATTCAAATGAGGCCATTCTGAACCCACTTTGCTCTTTACTAACAGCACTATCGTGCTGCCTATGATAAACCCTGTTTTTTCTAAATTGTTATTAAGTAAGAGAATCATTAAAGGCATCCTAACGATGTTCCCACAAGATGTCTTTTGGGAAAAAAGGTGTATGGGAGGGGTATGATTGCCCTCCAATCCTTTTTGACTCTTAAAAAGGGCACTGGAACTTTCAATTTCCATTCGAATGAGGCCCTTCTGAGCTCATTTAACTCTTTACTAACAGCACTATTGCGCTGCCTATGACAAACCCTGTTTTTTTTTCTAAATAGTTGTTAAATAAGAGAATCATTAAAGACATCGCAAAAATGTCCCCACAAGATTTGCAGGTATATTTTATACTTTATTGTAATATGATGTTAATGATAATCTATGAATACGTTGTGTCGTATCGTAAAAACCAAAAATAGACTTATTTACAGTTGCATAATCTTGAACCAGCCCTGTTGTAGCTCTTTATTCTTGTCGTATTCCTGAAGCTCAGGGCCTCAATAAAAGATCTGAATAATATTTGCAAAAAATAGCATTTAATTTCTTTTTCAAAAATAATTAATTTCAAAAATTCAATTTTAGTTGTCATCCTTTACACTGACAAAACATATGCTGCACGATTTTTCACAGCTTTCAAAAAGATGAAACGAACTTGGGTAGACCCATTTGTCTTCATTGGTGGTGATGGATGGAGTGCTCGGACCGCTGCCACACATGGTAACGAGGCTATCATGGAGGGTGCTATTGCGGTATCTCCACTCGCAAGAAAAATACGAGGATTTGAGCAGTACCTCCGAAGGCTGAATCCCAGTACAAATAAAAGAAATCCATGGTTTGGGGAGTTTTGGCAAGATTATTTCAGGTATTTCCTCCTTTATTTCTTCTGGTATTTAAAGAAATAAAAAGAAACTATTGCTTCCAATAGGCTCACTAGTTTCTTGTAAAGGTTGCTGTTAAAACAAAACCTGTTCTGTGCTAAAAACAAGAGTATTGTATTTGAGGTTTGCGGCTATTGTGTTAGCTAGAAAATTAATTAAAAAAACTCCCGCAAAATAAGTTTTTCAAGGAAAAGTAAAGAACTCTATTAAACTAAAAATGAGCAAAAATAGAATCACATAATCTACCAAGCGTAAAAATACCACAAATCAGCATCAATAAATAAATGAAACCCAAAGTTTTTACTTCTTGGTGTGGCTGCTAAACTTATCTTAAATTGTTTGTTTGTGTAGAATAAATCTCTCTCTCTCTCTCTCTCTCTCTCAAAAAGAACAAAAAATTACAATAAATAGCCGAGTGAAGCTCAAAACGACAGAAAATAAAATTATTAGTGCTAACAACCCCTATGCCTTCTCAAGGCCATAGGATAGTTTGCTTTTTACTGAAAAAATGCAAATGAATGTGCATTGTAAGTTTAATATACAAATGCTCATATTTATTCCTTAAAATCCTGATAGTCTTTGATGTATATTAAAGTAATAAAAGTGAAAACATAAAAACAATTCAGTAAAGTGCAATTCATGCTCTGTCATGCTCATGTTTAACCGAACTCAATACTGTTTTTTAATTCAAAACTTAGATCATTTTGAATTTGAATCTTTAGAGGAAAGTAAAGAGTAATATCAAAACTAAAGAGAGCATAAACAAAACCTTCGAGTGAGTTTCGAAGCTAGTCCTTGAGGCAAACACCATTTATTCTCGATTCTGAACATTTTTATTTTTCATAGAAAAATAGGGCTAGAAGATAAGCGACAGTGGAGTCAAAACAAAATTGAAAATGATAGTTATGATAATTGGGCGTGGGATTATGACATGGATAACGTCATCAATGCTTAGCATGCCTTTGTTTAAAAAATAAAGTTTCGGCGATATGTATTTCCTAATGACAAAAGACCAGCCAGGGCGAAAGTAGAAGTTCAACATTTTATAAAAGCTCCAAGCGATGAAATAACTATAAATAAAGACATTAGTAGAAGGGCCTTATTGACTCCGATCAGTACAAAATTCGGTTATCAAAAGAACGTATCTCCGATCAGTACACCAAATAAGGACATAGCCTCCCTAGGGAGAATGATTGCGTAATCGGTCAATGACCTCTTTTTCCAAGGTCGATTTATTTGATGTTTCTATGTGTAATAACTCCGGGACGAAGGTTGCACATGCGCATTGAATTCTAACGGGAACAATGTTATTGATCTAGGACTCGAGGGGAGATGGATTTCTGAGAAATTGATTGCGTAATCAAAGTGTGTCAACAACAACAACATCGACCTTGACATTCGCTGAGAGCGTGCACTTACAACAACAACAACATCGACCTTGGAACACCTGTGCTGTCGACCTCAATTCCCCTATCGTGAATCAATAATTCCCCTTAGAAACAACAAATTAATTCCCCCATTCTTGACAGATCAATCAACCAATGACATCATCTGTCAGACTTTAAAAATTTTCGCCTAGAAACGATTCTGCAGGAATAGATCCAAGTCATTAATGTCTTTGCCTCGGAAACAACTCTTTTGGTCGAACTCCAAAGGATATTAATAACCAAAGGCCATGGAAACAATTCTCCAAGAAAGATCTTAGCGATGAATTGTTTTAGCGCGGGAATCAGGTTTCTTATTAATTTGAAATGCATTAGCGCAGAGATGCCAAACAAAAGGAACACACTGAATTACGTTTAGAGATTATTTGGGCGAAACTGTTTTAGACAGGTTATGGAATTATTTCGGCGAAACATTTAGAGACATTTTAGAAGAGAATTTAATGGTGAAACTCTGTGGTCGTTATAATACACATGTTTCATTTGAACAGTGTTGTGAGGTCCTCTAACCCAACCCCAAAGGGTTCCGATCCCCCCCCCCAACCCCGAAGGAAGCGCTCGGTCCTCAAAGGCCCTCCCATGGTCCTCAAGGGCCCCCCAGACCCCCAAAGGTCCCCCGGACCCCAAACGCTCTCCTCAGACCCTCAAAGGCCCTCCCCTGGTCCTCAAAGGTCCCCCGGACCCTCAAACGCCCTCCTCAGACCCTCAAAGGCCCTCCCCTGGTCCTCAAGGGCCCCCCAGACCCCCAAAGGTCCCCCGGACCCCAAACGCTCTCCTCAGAACCTCAAAGGTCCTCCCCTGGTCCTCAAAGGTCCCCCGGACCCCCAAACGCCCTCCTCAGACCCCCAAAGGCCCTCCCCTGGTCCTCAAAGGTCCCCCGGGCTCCCAAAGGGCCAACCGGCCCCCAAGGGTCCCCCGGGCCCCCCAAAGGTCCTCCCCCGGTCCCCAAAGG
>CM051256.1:59733289-59810789 GCA_027921565.1 Artemia sinica | reverse complement strand
TTTTGTGTATGTAAGTTTTGGCGTGTGTGTGTAAGTTTTCGTATGTGTGCGTGTAAGTTTTGTGTGTGTGTGTGTGTTTGTAAGTTTTTGTGTGTGTGTGTGTGTGAGTTTTTGTTGTGTTCATGTGTAAGTTTGTGTGTGTGTGTGTGTGTAAGTTTGTGTGTGTGTGTGTGTGTGTAAGTTTTGGCGTGTGTGTGTGTGTAAGTTTTCTTGTGCATGTGTAAGTTTTTGTGTGTGTAAGTTTTGGCGTGTGTGTGTAAGTTTTCGTGTGTGTGTGTGTGTAAGTTTTGTGTGTGTGTGTGTGTAAGTTTTTGTGCGTGTGTGTGTGAGTTTTTTTTGTGTTCATGTGTCAGTTTTTGTGTGTGTGTGTGTGTGTGTGTGTGTAAGTTTTTGTGTGTGTGTAAGTTTTGGCGTGTGTGTGTGAGTTTTCGTGTGTTTGTGTGTGTAAGTTTTGTGTGTGTGTGTGTGTGTGTGTGTGTGTGTGTGTGTGTGTGTGTGTGTGTGTGTGTGTGTGTGTGTGTGTGTGTGTGTGTGTGTGTGTGTGTGTGTGTGGTGTGTGTGTGTGTGTGTGTGTGTGTGTGTGTGTGTGTGTGTGTGTGTGTGTGTAAGTTTTTGTGTGCATGTAAGTTTTTGTGTGCATGTAAGTTATCGTGTGCATGTGTAACTTTTTGTGTGTGCGTGTTTGTGTGTAAGTTTTTGTGTGTGTAAGTTTTGGCGTGTGTGTGTGTAAGTTTTCGTGTGTGTGTGTGTAAGTTTTGTGTGTGTGTGTGTGTGTGTAAGTTTTTGTGCGTGTGTGTGTGAGTTTTTTTTGTGTTCATGTGTAAGTTTTTTTTTGTGTGTGTGTGTGTGCGTAAGTTTTTGTGTGTGTGTAAGTTTTGGCGTGTGTGTGAGTTTTCGTGTGTGTGTGTGTGTAAGTTTTGTGTGTGTGTGTGTGTGTAAGTTTTTGTCTGCATGTAAGTTTTTGTGTGCATGTAAGTTTTCGTGTGCATGTGTAAGTTTTTGTGTGTGTGTGTAAGTTTTGTGTGTGTGTGTGTGTAAGTTTTGGCGTGTGTGTGTAAGTTTTGGCGTGTGTGTGTAAGTTTTCATGTGTGTGTGTGTGTAAGTTTTTGTGTGTGTGTGTAAGTTTTTGTGCGTGTGTGTAAGTTTTTGTGTGTGTGTAAGTTTTTGTGTGCATGTAAGTTTTTGTGTGCATGTAAGTTTTTGCGTGTGGGTCTAAGTTTTTGTGTGTGTGTGTGTAAGTTTTTGTGTGTCTAAGCTTTTGTGTGTGGATGTAAGTTTTTTGTGTGTGTGTGTGTAAGTTTGTGTGTGTGTGTGTGTGTGTGTAAGTTTTTGTGTGTGTAAGTTTTTTGTGTGTGTGTGTGTGTGTATAAGTTTGTGTGTGTGTGTGTGTGTGTGTGTGTGTGTTTGTGTGTAAGTTTCTGTGTGTGTAAGTTTTGGCGTGTGTGTGTAAGTTTTCGTGTGTGTGTGTGGAAGTTTTGTGTGTGTGTGTGTAAGTTTTTGTGCGTGTGTGTGTGAGTTTTTTTTGTGTTCATGTGTAAGTTTGTGTGTGTGTGTGTGTGTAAGTTTTTGTGTGTGTGTAAGTTTTGGCGTGTGTGTGTGAGTTTTCGTGTGTGTGTGTGTGTAAGTTTTGTGTGTGTGTGTGTGTGTGTAAGTTTTTGTGTGCATGTAAGTTTTTGTGTGCATGTAAGTTTTCGCGTGCATGTGTAAGTTTGTGTGTGTGTGTGTGTGTAAGTTTTTGTGTGTGTGTGTGTGTGTGTGTAAGTTTTGGCGTGTGTGTGTAAGTTTTCGTGTGTGTGTGTAAGTTTTCGTGTGTGTGTGTAAGTTTTTGTGTGTGTGTGTGTAAGTTTTTGTGTGTGTGTGTAAGTTTTTGTGTGCATGTATGGGGACCGGGGGAGGGCCTTTTGGACCCAGGGAGGGCGTTTGGGGATCTGGGGCCCTTGAGGATTGGGTGGTCTTTTGGGAGCCCAGTGGACCTTTTGGGACCGGGGGAGGACCTTTGGGGGGCCCGGGGGACCCTTGGGGGCCGGTTGGCCCTTTGGGAGCCCGGGGGACCTTTGAGGACCAGGGGAGGGCCTTTGGGGGTCTGAGGAGGGCGTTTGGGGGTCCGGGGGACCTTTGAGGACCAGGGGAGGGCCTTTGAGGGTCTGAGGAGAGCGTTTGGGGTCCGGGGGACCTTTGGGGGTCTGGGGGGCCCTTGAGGACCAGGGGAGGGCCTTTGGGGGTCTGAGGAGGGCGTTTGGGGGTCCGGGGGACCTTTGAGGACCAGGGGAGGGCCTTTGAGGGTCTGAGGAGAGCGTTTGGGGTCCGGGGGACCTTTGGGGGTCTGGGGGGCCCTTGAGGACCAGGGGAGGGCCTTTGAGGACCGAGCGCTTCCTTCGGGGTTGGGGGGGGGGGATCGGAACCCTTTGGGGTGGGGTTAGAGGACCTCACAACACTGTTCAAATGAAACATGTGTATTATAACGACCACAGAGTTTCACCATTAAATTCTCTTCTAAAATGTCTCTAAATGTTTCGCCGAAATAATTCCATAACCTGTCTAAAACAGTTTCGCCCAAATAATCCCTAAACGTAATTCAGTGTGTTCCTTTTGTTTGGCATCTCTGCGCTAATGCATTTCAAATTAATAAGAAACCTGATTCCCGCGCTAAAACAATTCATCGCTAAGATGTTTCTTGGAGAATTGTTTCCATGGCCTTTGGTTATTAATATCCTTTGGAGTTCGACCAAAAGAGTTGTTTCCGAGGTAAAGACATTAATGACTTGGATCTATTCCTGGAGAATCGTTTCTAGGTGAAAATTTTTAAAGTCTGACAGATGATGTCATTGGTTGATTGATCTGTCAAGAATGGGGGAATTAATTTGTTGTTTCTAAGGGGAATTATTGATTCACGATAGGGGAATTGAGGTCGACAGCACAGGTGTTCCAAGGTCGATGTTGTTGTTGTTGTAAGTGCACGCTCTCAGCGAATGTCAAGGTCGATGTTGTTGTTGTTGACACACTTTGATTACGCAATCAATTTCTCAGAAATCCATCTCCCCTCGAGTCCTAGATCAATAACATTGTTCCCGTTAGAATTCAATGCGCATGTGCAACCTTCGTCCCGGAGTTATTACACATAGAAACATCAAATAAATCGACCTTGGAAAAAGAGGTCATTGACCGATTACGCAATCATTCTCCCTAGGGAGGCTATGTCCTTATTTGGTGTACTGATCGGAGATACGTTCTTTTGATAACCGAATTTTGTACTGATCGGAGTCAATAAGGCCCTTCTACTGACATTAGAGTTTAGAAGGACGTTAGCAAAGAACCTAATACTGCACCAACCTCTGTTAAAAAAAAAAAAAAAAAAAAAAGGTTCGGTGATATAAAAAGGTGAGGTTCGGTGATATGTTATTCATAACAACAAACGACAAGCCAAGGCAAAAGTTTAAGGTCCAATAACACAAAAAAACCTAATTATACAAAGGCGCTAATTCTAATTCAAGGTTGATGATTGATGATAATGAAGCACATATAAATATGGTTAGAAAACCAGTGAACAAGAGAATCGCAACAGCAAAAGAAAAATGCATGGAACAAACAACAGCAAGAATAACATTAAATTATAAACGAAATTTTGAACACCGGTCTGTGGTTATAAACTGGAAAAGACGTATTTACTATCTATAATGTCTTAAGAAATTAAGTAAGATCATACATGAATCTAAACTGCTAAGGCCAAAGGCGTGGAAAAAACTTTCTGAGGTAAAGATGGACAAAAATAGGCAAAGAAATCTACGGTTTGAAACAAGAAACAGCGATGAATGGCCACAAAAACGATCTAAATAGGTCAGGACTTTAACAAAGAATTCCTACTATTCACAAGGTGGCTGTATCGAGCCTGTGGTGACGTCAGTGCATCAAGAAAAGGCTCATATTATCTGCAGTTAGAAGACAAGCGACAATGAGAATCCGTGCATAGAAGCCTGCAACGTGCCGAGTACCGGGGCCCCGTACTATATATATATATATATATATATATATATATATATATATATATATATATAATATATATATATATATATATATAGATATATATATATATATATATATATATATATATATATATATATATATATATATATATATATATATATATATATATATATATATATATATATATATATATATATATATATATATATATATATATATATATATATATATATATATATATATATATATATATGTATATATATATATATATATATGTATATATATATATATATATATATATATATATATATATATATATTATATATATATATATATATATATATATAATATATATATATATATATATATATATATATATATATATATATATATATATAGATATATATATATATATATATAGATATATATATATATATATATATATATATATATATATATATATATATATATATATATATATATATATATATATTATATATATATATATATATATATATATATATATATATATTATATATATATATATATATATATATATATAATATATATATATATATATATATATATATATATATATATATATATATATATATATATATATTATATATATATATATATATATATATATATATATATATTATATATATATATATATCTATATATATCTATATATATATATATATCTATATATATATATATATATATCTATATATATATATATATATATATATATATATATATATATATATATATAATATATATAATATATATATATATATATATATATATATATATATATATATATATATATATATATATATATATATATATATATATATATATATATATATATATATATATATATATATATAATAGAGCTCGCTCTTTACGCTAAAGTTTTTCATTGTTTAAAAAAATAGAGTCGTGAGAAAGTCAAAATTTAGCGTAAAGAGTGAGGCACTGAGGAGGGGACAGCCCCTTTCATATACGGAATAATTTCTGTTCGTTTTAAGTTTTAATGTCTTTCCTTACTTTCAGTTTAAAAAACATGTTTTTTATTTAATTTCTGATCGTTTTTTAAATAATACTGGGAAATCCGGCACCCCCTTCATGAAAAATTCCCTTCCCCATGAAAAAATCCTCTATGGAAAGATCCTCTCACGTAAACCTCTCCCCCAGCCCCCCCCCCCCCTACCAGAAAAAATCCCCCCGGAAAATATCTGTATACTTCGCAATAACCTATAGTCCTATACTATACGTAAACAATGGGCAAAGTTCGAAACTTGCAGCCCTTCCACTTGGGACTGTGGGGGGTTAAGCCATCCTTAGAGACATAGTTTTTACATTTTTCGAGTAGGCTGAACCAAATGGCTATCTCAAAATTTCAATCAAGTGACTTTGGTAAAAAAAAATGAGCGTGGAAGTGGGTCTAGCTGCCCTCCAGTTTTTTGGTCACTTAAAAAGGGCATTAGAACTTTTAAGTTCCGTTTGAATGAGCCCTCTCACATTATTCAATGACCACTGGGTCGAAACGATCACCTCGGAAAAAATAAACGCGCATCGTGAGGCTGAACCAAATGGCTATCTCAAAATTTCAATCAAGTGACTTTGGTAAAAAAAAATGAGCGTGGAAGTGGGTCTAGCTGCCCTCCAGTTTTTTGGTCACTTAAAAAGGGCACTAGAACTTTTAAGTTCCGTTTGAATGAGCCCTCTCACAATATTCAATGACCACTGGGTCGAAACGATCACCTCGGAAAAAATAAACACGCATCGTGATCTTTCTTCGAGCAAAAAATGCAAATTTCAACCTTTTTGCAGATAGGAGCGTGAAACTTCTTTAATAGGGTTCTCTGATAAGCTGAATATGATGGTGTAATTTTCGTTAAAGTTAATAAAAAATGCAAAATTCCACATTTTTGCAGATAGGAGTTTGAAGCTTCTTTAATAATGTTCTTTGATAAGCAGAATCTGATGGTGTGATTTTTGTTAAAGTTAATTAAAAAAATTTGCAATTAAAACAAAATTTTATTGTTTAAAAAAAATTGAGTTGTGAGAAAGTCAAACTTTAGCGTAAAGAGCGAGGCGTTGAGGAGGGGACAGCCCCTTTCATATACGGAGTAATTTCTGTTCGTTTTAAGTTTTAACGTCGTTCCTTACTTTTAATTAAAAAAAACTTGATTTTTTTATTTCATTTGTGAACGTTTTTGATTTAATGCAGGTTTTGATTTTGGTTCACCGTGCATGAATAATTAAATCGAAATTTGCATATTAATTTTACTTTTATTTGGTTAAATGGCTTTCTCAAAACTTGTTGAATTTTTTTACGAACGTTTTATTAGTAATAAATATACGTAAATTACGATTTAACTTACGTAACGAACTTCTATATTCATATATTTTTAATACGGTTATTAGGGGGTTTTCCCCCTAGTCAATACCTTGCTCTTTAAGCTAAAGTTCGAATTTTGTTCCAATTCTTTAAAAATGACCCCTTAATCACAAAGGCCGTTAATTAGAATAAATAGCTCTTATGAAAGTACTAAAAAACTGTGGCTTAAAGAGCGAGGCATTGACTAGAAGGTGAACCCAATCATATAGCTAATATTTTTTTGTTCGTTTTAAGTTTTGATGTTGCTCCTTACTTTCAGTTGAAAAACTTGTTTTTTTTATATTTAATTTCTGATTTTTTTAAAAATAATGATGGGACATCCGGCGCCCCCTTCATAGCAGTGTCCCTTCCCCCATGAAAACTTCCTTCATGAAAAGATCCTCCCATATAACCCCCGACCCACCCCCACCCCCCCACTACCAGAAAAAATCCCCGTGAAAACGTCTGTATACTTCCCAATAACCAATACTATATGTTAACATTGGGTAAAGTTCATAACTTTCAGCCCTCCCCCTGGGGGATTTGAGGGATTAAGTCATCCTAAAAGACATAGTTATAATATTTTCGACCATGCTGAACAAAATGACAATCCCAAAATTTTGATCGGGTGACTTTGGGAAAAAAATGAGCGTGTGAGGGGGCCTAGTTGCCCTCCATTTTTTGGTCACTTAAAAAGGGCACTAGAACTTTTAATTTCCGTTCCAATGAGCCCTCCCACGATATTCTGGGACCACTGGGTCGATACGATCACCCTTGGGAAAAAGAAAGAAAAAAAATGAACACGCATCCGTGATCTTTCTTCTGGCAAAAAAAGGAAAATTCCACATTTTTCAAACAGTTCGTAGTAACGAACTGTAAGTAAGGAGCGACCCGGCTCAATAGTAACCGAAACTCTAGAAAACGGGTTTTTGATACCAATAGATACATCAAAAGAATCATATTTCAATGATGATTTCAAATATATAACTTTCATCAAGTTTAGTGCTACCCATCAAAAGTTACGCGCCTGAGAAAATTTGGCTGATTTTCAAAAATAGGGGGAAAGACCCCCTAAAAGTTATAGAACCTTAATGAAAATCGCACCATCATATTCAGCGTATCAGAGAACCCTACTATAGAGGTTTCAAGCTCCTATCTACAAAAATGTGGAATTTTGCATTTTTTGCCAGAAGAAAGAACACGGATGCGTGCTTATTTATTTTTTTTGTTTTTTTGTTTGTTTTTTTTTTTCCCCAGCTGTGATCGTATCAACCCAGTGGTCCTATAATATCGTGGGAGGGCTCATTGGAACGGAAATTAGTGCCCTTTTTAAGTGACCAAAAAAATGGAGGGCAACTAGGCCCCCTCCCACGCTCATTTTTTTCCCAAAGTCATCCGATCAAAATGTTGAGATAGCCATTTTGTTCAGCATGGTCCAAAATATGATAAATATGTCTTTTAGGATGACTTAATCCCCCGAAGTCCCCGGGGGGAGGGCTAAAAGTTATGAACTTTACCCAATGTTAACATATAGTATTGGTTATTGGGAAGTATACAGACGTTTTCAGGAGGGTTTTTTTCTGGTAGTGAGGGGGGGCTGGGTCGGGGGTTATGTTGGAGGATCTGTCCATGAAGGAAGTTTTCATGGGGGAAGGGAAATTGCCATGAAGGGGGCGCCGGACTTGCCAGCATTATTTATTGGTTATTGGGAAGTATATAGACATTTTCAGGAAGGATTTTTTTCTGGAGGATGGGGCTGGAGGAGGGGGTTACTCAGGAGAATCTTTCCGTGGAGGTAGTTTCTTTGTCGTAGGGGAAATTTCTATCAAGGGGGCGCCAGATTGTTTAAAAAACGATCAGAAATTAAATTAAAAAAAAACAATTTTTTTTCAACTGAAAATAAGAAGCAACATTAGAACTTAAAACGAACAGAAATTATAACATATATGAGGGGTTCTCCCCCAAGTGAATACCTCGCTCTTTACGCTACAGTTTTTTTTTAGTGCTTTCAAAAGAGCTATCTATTCTAACTAAACGGCCTTTGTGATTCAAGGGTTTGTGAATTAAATTTGTTTTTAACTTTTAACGTAAAGAGCAAGGTATTGACTAAGGGGAGAACCCCCTCATATACGTAATAACATATACGTAATAAAAAAAAAAACAATAAAAAAACAAGCGATACGGCTCAATAGTGATCGAAACTTTTAAAAACGGAATTTTGATGTCAATAAATGTATCAAAAGAATGGGTTTATAATGCTGATTCTAAATATATAAATTTTATTAAGTTTAGTATTACTCATCAAAGGCTACGAGCCTGAGAAAATTTACCCGATTTTTAAAGAGGGGTGAAACATCCCCTACAAGTGAAAGAATTTAATGAAAATCACACCGTCAGATTCAGCGTATCAGAAATCCCTATTACATAGGTTTCAAGCTCATTTAAACCCTATTACATAGGTTCCAAGCATTATTTAAAAAACGATCAGAAATTAAATTAAAAAAAAAAAAAATTTCAACTGAAAATAAGAAGCAACATTAGAACTTAAAACGAACAGAAATTATAACGTATATGAGGGGGTTCTCCCCCAAGTCAATACCTCGCTCTTTACGCTACAGTTTTTTTAGTGCTTTCAAAAGAGCTATTTATTCTAACTAAACGGCCTTTGTGATTCAGGGGTTTGTGAATTAAATTTGTTTTTAACTTTTAACGTAAAGAGCGAGGTATTGACTAAGGGGAGAGCCCCCTCATATACGTAATAACATATACGTAATAAAAAAAAACAATAAAAAAACAAGCGATACGGCTCAGTAGTGATCGAAACTTTTAAAAACGGAATTTTGATGTCAATAAATGTATCAAAAGAATGGGTTTATAATGCTGATTCTAAATATATAAATTCTATTAAGTTTATTATTACTCATCAAAGGCTACGAGCCTGAGAAAATTTAACCGATTTTGTAAAGAGGGGGGAAACATCCCTTACAAGTGAAAGAATTTTAATGAAAATCCCATCGTCAGATTCAGCGTATCAGAAAATCCTATTACATAGGTTTAAGCTCATATCTGCAAAAATCTGCAACTTTGTATTTTTTCCTAGAAGAAAAATATACGAATATAGAAGTTAGTTACGTAAGTTAATTTGTAAATTACGTCATAACCAAATTTAGAGACATCCATTTAGCAAAAGAAAAGTAAAATTTTTATGCAAATTTTGTTTACTTATTCAATGACGGTGAGCCAAAATAAAAGTTGCATTAACTAAAAAACGATCAGAAATTAAATAAAAAAAACAAGTTTTTTAAACTGAAAGTAAGGAGCGATATTAAAACTTAAAACGAACAGAAATTATTCCGTATATGAAAGGGGCTGTCCTTCCTCAACGCCTCGCTCTTTACGCTAAAGTTTGACTTTGTCTCATAAATTTATTTTTTAAAACAATAAAAAACTTTAGCGTAAAGAGCGAAGCGTTGAGGAGGGAACAGCCCCTTTCATATACGGAATAATTTCTGTTCGTTTTAAGTTTTAATGTCGCTCCTTACTTTCAGTTTAAAAAACTTGTTTTTTTTATTTAATTTTAGATAGGAGCTTGAAATCTCTACAGTAGGGTTCTGATACGCTGAATATTATGATGTGATTTTCATTAAGGTTCTATAGTTTTTAGGGTGTCTTTCCCCCTTTTTTCGAAAATCAGCCAAATTTTCTCAGGCGCGTAACTTTTGATGGGTAAGATTAAACTTGATGAAACTTATATATTGGAAATCAGAATTAAAATCTGATTCTTTTGATGTATCTATTGGTATTAAAATTCCGTTTTTTAGAGTTTCGGTTACCATTGAGCCGGGTTGCTTCTTACTTACAGTTCATTACCACGAACTGTTTGACTTAATGAAAATCAAACCTTCAGATTCAGCCTAGCACAAAACCCTACTGTAGATGTTTCAAGCTCCTATCAGCAAAAATTTGTAATTTTGTATTTTTTGCCAGAAGAAAGATCACGGATGCGTGTTTATTTTTTTTTCCAGGGGTCATCGCATCAATACAGTAGTCGTAGAATATTGTGAGAGGGCTCATTCGAACAGGAATTAAAAGTTCTAGTACCCTTTTTAAGTGACCGAAAAAATTGGAGGGCAGCTTCGCCCCCTTTGTTACGTCGAAGGATATTTCCATGGAGGATGTTTCCTTGGGGGAAGGGACATTTCCAGGAAGTGGTTGCCATATTTCCCTAAAGTTTTTCATTGTTTGAAAAAAAAATAGAGTTGTGAGAAAGCCAAACTTTAGCGTAAAGAGTGAGGCGTTGAGGAGGGGACAGCCCCTTTCATATACAGAATAGTTTCTGTTCGTTTTAAGTTTTAACATCGTTCCTTAATTTCAGTTAAAAAAAACTTGTTTATTTTGTTTAATTTTTGAACGTTTTTGAATTAATGCAGGTTTTGATTTTGGCTCACCGCACATGAATAATTAAAAAAAAATTGAATATTAATTTTACTTTTATTTGGTTAAATGGCTTTCTCGAAACCTGTTTAATTTTATTTACGAACGTTTTTATTAGTAATAAATATACGTAACTTACGAATTAACTTACGTAACGAACCTCTATATTCTTATATTTTTAATACGTATATTAGAGGGTTCGCCCCCTAGTCAATACCTTGCTCTTTAAGCTAAAGTCCGAATTTTGTTCCAATTCTTTAAAAATGACCCCTTAATCACAAATGCCGTTAATTAGAATAAATAGCTCTTATGAAAGTACTAAATAATCTTTGGCTTAAAGAGCGAGGTATTGACTAGGGGATGAACCCAATCATATACGTAATGTTTTCTGTCGTTTTAAGTTTTGATGTTGCTCCTTACTTTCAGTTAAAAAACTTGTTTTCTTATATATAATTTCTGATCTTTTTTCAAATAATGCTGGGAAATCCGGCGCCCCCTTCATAGCAATGTCCCTTCTCCCATGAAAACTTCCTTTATGCTAAGATCCTCCCACATAACCCCCGACCCACTCCCCCCCCCCCCACTACCAGAAAAAATCCCCTCTGAAAACGTCTGTATACTTCCCAATAACCAATACTATATGTTAACATTGGGTAAAGTTCATAACTTTCAGCCCTCCCCCCGGGGAATTTAGGGGATTAAGTCACCCGAAAGACATAGTTATCATATTTTCGACCATGCTGAACAAAATGGCTATCTCAAAATTTTGATCGGGTGACTTTAGGAAAAAAATGAGTGTGGGAGGGGGCTTAGTTGCCCTCCATTTTCTTGGTCACTTAAAAAGGGCACTAGAACTTTTAATTTCCGTTCGAATGAGCCCTTTCACGATATTCTAGAACCACTGGGTCGATACGATCACCCCTGGGAAAAAAAAACAAAAAAACAAACAAATAAACACGCATCCGTGATCTTTCTTCTTGCAAAAAATGCAAAATTCCACATTTTTGTAGATAGGAGCATGAAACGTCCGCAGTAGGGTTCTCTGATACGCTAAATATGATGGTGT
The DNA here is from genome assembly GCA_027921565.1 of Artemia sinica. Classification (NCBI taxonomy): domain Eukaryota; kingdom Metazoa; phylum Arthropoda; class Branchiopoda; order Anostraca; family Artemiidae; genus Artemia; species Artemia sinica. Next base: position 59,798,919 of record CM051256.1, on the reverse strand, counting down.
GATTTTCAATAGGGTTCTATAAATTTTAGGGGGTCTTTTCCCCTTTTTTGAAAATCGGCCAAATTTTCTCGGGCGCGTAGCTTTTGATATGTAGGACTAAACTTGATAAAACTTATATATTTGAAATCGGCATTAAAATCTGATTATTTGATGTATCTATTGGTATCAAAATTCCGTTTTTTACAGTTTCGGTTACCATTGAGCCGGGTCGCTCCTTACTTACAGTTCGTTACCACGAACTGTTTGATGAGGAACTGCTCTGAGACAAAAGAGATTCGTATATTTTCACTCAGCCGAGGGGTTGTTTCCATAGATTTTTGGTGTACGCTGACTGTTCAAATAGCTTTGTTAGCTGTTTAGCTGTTCCTCTAAGCTATTTTTGCCGTGAAAGGAGATTTTTTGCATTTATTTTTTTCATTATTTTCAGAATTTTTCTTCTTGTATCTGCTAAATAAATATACACCTTTATACTGGAGCAAACAAACCTCGGCCCTGAAATGACAACCATTAGATTTTTTAAATATTAAAGCTGTAACCTGGCTTGCTTAATAACAATGCTAATAAAAATAAAGCAACAAAAAACAATCAATAAGTATTCAATTAAAATGTCCCATAAAAAGAGCTTTTTTCATAAAGAGTTTTCACTAAAGCATCCCTTTAGCTTTCAATAATTCACTTCTTCGGTGATTTATTTGCAAGAATTTACTTGCTAAGTCATAAAAAATCACAAGCTTTGGGGAAAAATTACGTTTTATGAAAAATCACTTAAAATCACTAGCCCAAAAATCATTAAGCAATAGAAACATTACTAGAAATAGTGAGAAACCACAAAGGACGGCAACCCTACCCACAATTAAGGACGTGGCAGATCGTTTTTCGCAAAAACTATGCAAAGCAAAAGAAAAAGCTCTAAGATGTCGAAATCAGATCAAACATGAAAGTAGAAGCTGCTGGCTATCCTTTTACAGTAACAAATTAAAATGAAAAACTTTTGCTCCTTGTCCAATTCTGACCAATCAATCAATGAAAAATCATCGTTTTCTAACAAATCTTTGTCAATCTTCCTTTTTTTACTGCTTACCTCTTCAGAATTTTACCCTCGTTTTTCATTACGACTAGAAATGACTGTTTGTTTTTGATCTGTGGCCATTGTGACATATGCTGGCTCTCTTATTTCTAGGCTCCTTTCCATTCTTGAATCAACTATTTCAGGTAACAAGCAATCCTTCCAAAAACGCTCAAGTTTCAGAAAAACTTTTGCCCAGTACTGCCTCGATCGTTCAACTATTATTATTTTCCAGTCTTCTTGATTATTGTAGACCAGCAGATGACATAGCTCTTGATTAGTGATCTCTAGCTGGCCCTGAATTTGGCTGTAGTATTTGTTGTTTACTTATAGCTTGAGTCCTGAACTAGTTATTTGAAGGAAGAATCCCTTTATTAGGCCTTTGATACCAGCTCCGTCCTCTATAGTTTTCCATTTCGGTATGTTATGTACTGTCTTAACTTCAATATGTGTTCCATCGGGCAACATTCCGTCCAAAGACGCAGCGAGATATTGGCACGTTGGGTGGACTAAAAGTCCAATGTTATTAGCTTTAGTAATCGGCTGGCCAATTGTTTTTCGTAAAATATAAGAGCTACTTCTTCTAATTCATTTCCCTTTATCATTTCAGCCGAGTGATAATTGCTGTCACCAATCCGGATGTCTCTTACAATGGGGTCTGTTTTAGCGATTTCTTTCCAAGTAGTTATCCGATGAAAAAAAGTACTTGTGATTATTTTGCTCCTTTCATAGATCCATTGTTCATTGGAAGATTGCCCTTTTGTCTTCTCATAGATCTACCGCAAAGTAGCTTGATCATAGTTCAGAAAAGTTTTCGTATATATGACCATGGCAGCTTCCAGCTCCTCTTGTCTCATATCAGGTCTGTTGCACTTGGGCCCATAATCAAGAACTCCAGAAAAGCTTTAATTATTTTGTCTTTTAGCCTGATATCTGCCACTCATTGAAACATAGTATTGCTTTAAGTTTCTTCTCGGCCGTGCTCGATGTGTGCTGGTCTTCTCGCAGTACTGCTTCATTAGTTTTGCTGGGCTTGAGCCAAAAGCTTTTTTTCCAGGCATGGCTATGCCATTTAGGACCCATTGAATAAGAAAGACTTGCTCCATTTATACCTGCATGGTATGCCCAGCGTTTTGAGCGGCTAATTTGATTTCCACCGCAAAACTTCACGACAACAGACATATAGTTCTCCGCAAGATTGGTTGTCGAATTCACGTGGAGCATGTCTGCTTTCCAGCAGACGATTTAAATACCAGCTTGTATGTCTTGAAAAACTTCTTTGGGTACGCTTCTCCACCTATCCTCTGCTAAGCTCCCTTCGCGTAATCCAGCTTTCTTTGGGCAAGCATCATCACATTTTTAATGATTCCCGAAAACATGCTCGGGGCCTCTTCGGAGCAAGTCTCTCAGCTTCTCAGCTGTACCTTGGTCTTCTGAGTTTTTCTTTATTGCTCCCCGAAGTTTTTTTGTAAGTTTTTGGATCATGCTATTTGGTAAGACTTTAGCATATATTCCTTTTTTTGCTTTGACATGGCCGTGGAGGTATTTCGTATAGTTTTTTGCAACATGATTCACACATTCTACTTTTTCAATAAACGAGCCACATACGGGACGCTTTGCTTTAGTCTATAAAAACGCTAGAATATCCGTCACCCATGTACCGAATATATTGTAACCCGTACATCTCTTCACTAATGCGAAAAGCTCTAACAAGAACGTCTGTCTCCATAGTTTTAGATGGACCTTTATAGTTCATGAAGCATACATGACTGACGGGATTTTACCCCTTTTTCACAGCTCTGAAGCAAATATAACAATATTTATTTTTTATCCCCACATATAATAGTTTTTTAGTGAAAGCGTCAATAATTACCCCTACACATCCTTTGGCTGTGTTTTCATGGCCCTTGCTACGTTTGTTCCATCCCCCGTCACACACTACTGTAGCCCAATAGGAACTATTCAGAAACCTGTCTTCGTGAATTGCCATTTTCAGTGACTTCTCTCCGTTCTGCTGTAAGATTTCCGTCAACGTTTCCATCCATAACGTGCTAATTGTCGATTTAGTTTTCATGAAAGTCTCTTTTGACATAGGGCAGGTGCCTAAGACGCCCAATATTTCAGACAGCGTGGCGTAGCCTTCACCTGTCCCCATAACTTTTACACTCCAAACAGCCTTAAAGCTCATATCTCTTCGTACATTGGTATAACGCTCTGCTGTTCCTTTAGGCTTGCTGTCTGTAAAGGTTGTCAAATAGTCTTTTACATTTGTTGTGGGGGAGTCAGGTTCATTTTTTACGATTTTTTTTCACTTACAGGCACCATATTCCGCGACTAAGTTGGTTCTGAGTCCAATGGACGACACTTTGGTAATAAATACCTTGGAATGTAGGTTTCCGCACTTGAATCTGTGAAGTAAAACTTAAGTAAGCTCGTCAAGAAAATGGGACATGTTCACAATGCAGTTGACGCTAGGAATCATTGAGATGTCTATTCGGTCTGATAAATGTCGATTCGTCATGGGCGAAGACGATGACAGAGGTGTACTACTTCCTGAAGCCTCTGGCTCATCTCTCCACTGAGTGTTGCCTGTGGCAATAAGAGGGATAGATTCTTCTGGATTACCTTGCCTCCTAAAAATAAAAATATTTATCAACAACAGTGACCAATTTTGGCGTATTATTGTCCTGCTAATATTTTCAGAAGTTTGCACTTTCTAGTGCGACCAGCTTCTCCATATAGCCTATATACACAACAAAGCGAGTATTTCGAGAGGACAAACGCCTCTCTTCTGCAGCGTGAAAACGAAATAATGTATCCAAGGAAAGTGCCAAACAAAAAAAACAACAACAAAAAACAAACGCGGAAAGTCAATTTGAAAAGAACCAAAAAACCAAAGAAAAAACCAAAAACTTAAAAGATGAATAAAATTGAATAAAATCCAAAAATTATAAGAATAAAAACCAAATAACTAACAACCATAACAGCGAGTCATTCGCCAATATCCGCGATTTGCACAACATCCAAAAAATTATGAACTGCCATCGACGGATACTAGCGAACAGCTGAGGAATAAAAGAAAAGAAAACAATTCATTCACTCAAAAACAAACCGAGCCAGCAATTAAATAAGTTGAAGAGCTATGTCATCCGATTTCGAATTTTAATTATTGCATTTTTTGCAGACACCCTTTGAGACCTAAGGGGTTGTTCACGTGTTTGATTATATGATAAGGAAAGTGGTTCAAGGTTTATTTCAGGGATAACTAAAGTATCGGCTTCTCTTTTGGGAAAACCGGGATATACCTTGATAAATTTGGGACCTGATAGTTTTTCTCGGTCTATATTAAGTGTAAATGTTATTTTTTCTTAGATTTTTTGAAATGCGATCTGAAACCCACATTTGAAATACCAATTTTGATCCTCAAAATGCCGAACTGATTTTGGAGCATAATATTAATTCTAACTCATCTATATCAGAAAAATCTACCCTTTCGAATCAGACACTTCTTTCACTTACAGCCCTTTGTAACATAACTTCTTTTTACTTCCATTATAGAGGCATTTTTAAAGACAGAAATATGGGCTTTCCATAGGTGAGTAGTATCTATTGAATTTGCATAGGCCCCTGTACCAAACAGGTTTCTGGTGGGTATAATCTGGTTTGGTTGGTACAATCTGGTTTGGTGGGTATAATCTGGTTTGGTGGGTATAATCTGGTTTGGTGGGTACAGTCTGGTTTGGTGGGTATAGTCTGGTTTGATGGGTATAGTCTGGTTTGATGGGTATAGTCTGGTTTGGTTTTTCAAAGAGAGTGACTATGTTATTTGCTTGCGTGTATAGGAATTCCCATGTTATTTGCTTGCATGTATAGGAATTCCTATGTTATTTGCTTGCGTGTATAGGAATTCCCATGTTATTTGCTTGCATGTATAGGAATTCCCATGTTATTTGCTTGCGTGTATAGGAATTCCCATGCTATTTTAAGGGCTTATGTCCCCTCCCATGCTATTATAAGAGTTTATGTCCCCTTCCTATGCTATTCCAGGAGCTTATGTTCCTTCCTATGCTATTATAAGGGCTTTTCCGTGTGGTTTTTCTTTACTTGGTACCCATTAAAAACAAAATTTTTGTGTTAAATAAGTAGTTCTTATATCTTTTAAAAGAGCTTTACGGGGTTTGAGAGACTCGATTGCCTGATTCCGTGTGGTTTTTCTTTACTTGGTGCCCATTAAAAACACAATTTTTGTGTTAAATAAGTAGTTCTTGTATCTTTTAAAAGAGCTTTACGGGGTTTGAGACACTCTGTTGCCTGATTCTGTTTGGTTTTTCTTTACTTAGTGCTCATTAAAAACCAAATTTTTGTGTTAAATAAGTAGTTCTTGTATCTTTAAAAGAGCTTTACGGGGTTTGAGAGACTCGGTTGTCTGATTCCGTGTAATTTTTCTTTACTTGGTGCCCATTAAGAACACAATTTTTGTGTTAAATAAGTAGTTCTTGTATCTTTTAAAAGAGCTTTACGGGGTTTGAGACACTCTGTTGCCTGATTCCGTTTGGTTTTTCTTTACTTAGTGCTCATTAAAAACGAAATTTTTGTGTTAAATAAGTAGTTCTTGTATCTTTGAAAGAGCTTTACGGGGTTTGAGAGACTCGGTTGTCTTATTCCGTGTGATTTTTCTTTACTTGGTGCCCATTAAAAACGAAATTTTTGTATTAAATAAGTAGTTTTTGTATCTTTTAAAAGAGCTTTACGGGGTTTGAGACACTCTGTTGCTTGATTCCGTGTGGTATTTCTCTACTTAGTGCTCATTAAAAACGAAGTTTTTGTGTTAAATAAGTAGTTCTTGTATCTGTTAAAAGAGCTTTAAGGGGTTTGAGAGACTCGGTTGCCTGATTCCATGTGGTGTTTCTTTACTTGTTGCCCATTAAAAACAAAATTTTAGTAACACATTCTACACTGTGAGCAGTGTAAAAAAAAATCCTCTTGATATTATTTGAAGAAATCATTACATAAAATTTTTTTTTTTTTTTGTACGTATCTTAAAATGACAAAATATGCTTACGGCTCTAACAATTGTGCTCTATGATTAGTCAGAGACACGATGTGGCTTTCCCACTGGTATTCTATGTCCGGTTATCGACACTACCTAGTTTATTGCATGTATTAAATCAGTATTTTTTACGCAGTGGAACGATAAACACATAAGTCATATCTTAAAAAAAAGTGAAGATGGAGCATTTTAATAAAGTGTGTTCACATAACAAGGTTATTGTAGCATTGAATGCCGACAAGGAGAAGTATTTGAACTATGAAACAAGTACAAGTGGTAGCACTATTGGAAATGTATGCATGCATTGTCATGACAGTAAGGAATTAAATTTCTTTGGAATACCGAAAAAATTCAACTCTTATGTTGGTGGTTATGCGAGATTGAGATCTCCAGAGATGATTGTACTCAAAGAGAATGCCAACATAAAAATAATCGTTGATGATAGAGGACAACTCCTTGCTACTGTTGCAGGTAACACATTACCAACTGATATATCCAATCGTCAGCTTTCGGGTATTAGCATTCAACGGAAGGTCAATAAAAGAAAGGCCTACTCTTCTACTAATATCGTAAACCATATCTTGTCTACGTGCCGAAACTGTTACCTGTGTAAAAATAATGTGATAATAGACAGTGAAATTGCCAGAAAAATAAAAAGGGCATTGTCAGAAAATATCACTATGGCATATAAACATGAATCGATGCAAAAAACAAAGCACCAACAAATGTTACTGCCATTGATCAAACAGTCAATGAACCAAATAATATCAAAGACGAAAAGCATATTGAGCCTGTTGATGAGACACCAGTAAAAACTGTGTATGACTCAAAATGGAATAATGATTATTCTACTGATTACGAACTAAGAGAAGACAATAGCTACAATATCAAGAGAGAACATGGTGAACTACTTTATGGATTAGATTCAAGATGTCCAAAGTTAATTATTGATATTAATAATGTATCATAATATATTTTTGTATTAATATTCTACATAGCATTATTTCATTAAAAATATTACATTGTTATGTGTTCATTATTTTTAGAGTAAGCTAAGCTAGCATATCAAACGTTTAGAATCTCTATTAAAACATTGGAGATGTAAGAAAAGGAATTTGCATACATCTATTGTCAGACACATGGGATAACATTGACAAAATCTAGGTATCAGAATGAATAAATTCATTATCAACATCCTTTATCGGATATGTCGGATAAAATTGATAAAATATAAATGTCAGAGTGAATAATTTTTTTATCAACATCCATTGTCAGATACATCAAATAAAATTGACAAAATCTAAATTTCAGAATAAATAAATGCTTTAACAACATCCTTTATCGGATATGTCAGATAAAATTGACATAATCTAAGTATCAGAGTGACTAAATTCTATATCAACATCCTTTTCTCAGATACATAGGATAAAATTGACAAATTCTAAGTGTTAGAGTGAATAAATTTTTTTTTATCAACATCTTTTGGCAGATACATCGGATAAAATTGACAAAATCTAAATTTCAGAACGATATAAATTCATTATCAACATCCTTTTGTCGGATATGTCGGATAAAATTGACAAAATCTAAGTATCAGAGTGAATATTTTTTTAACAACATCCCTTACCAGATACATCGAATAAAATTGATAGAATATAAGTTCCAGAGTGAATATTTTTTTTTACTATCAACATCCTTTGTCAGATACATCAAATAAAATTGACAAAATCTAAATTTCAGAATAAATAAATGCTTTGACAACATCCTTTATCGGATATGTCGGATAAAATTGACAAAATCTAAGTGTCAGAGTGAATAAGTTCTATATCAACATCCTTTTCTCGGATACATAGGATAAAATTGACAAAATCTGAATTTCAGAATGAATAAATTCATTATCAACATCCTTTGTCGGATATGTCGGATAAAATTGACAAAATCTAAATTTCAGAATAAATAAATGCTATAACAATATCCTTAATCGGATATGTCGGATAAAATTGACAAAATCTAACTATCAAAGTGACTAAATTCTATATCAACATCCTTTTCTCAGACACATAAAAAAAGGTAAAGGATGCGGCACTAGACCCTTAAGGTCCAAACTGGCGGTGCTGATCTCCGTTTAGTGGCCCTTCAGCCAGGAAGTGCAATGGGGGGCTGGGGGCCAGCCAACCTATGCTTTCGCAAACCCTTCCTGTTTACCTTCCCCAGATTTCTCCAGGTACCCATTTAGAGCTGGGTTGACTCTGGCTAAGCTTACAGGGTCACACTACTGACCCGCGTCCCAAACTAAGAAATTGACCACACCAGGGATCGAACCCGAATTCACGGATTCTCAGCCAAGCGCGCGTCCACTTAGCCAGAACGGCTCAGACACATAGGATAAAATTGACAAATTCTAAGTGTCAGTGTGAATACATTTTTTTTTATCAACATCCTTTGTCAGATACATCACATAAAATTGACAAAATCTAAATTTCAGAGTGAATAAATTCATTATCAACATCCTTTATCGGATATGTCGGATAAAATTGACAAAATATAAGTGTCAGAGTGAATAATTTTTTTTTATCAACAACCTTTGTCAGATACATCAAGTAAAATTGACAAAATCTAAATTTCAGAATGAATAAATGCTTTAACAACATCCTTTATCGGATATGACGGATAAAATTGACATAATCTAAGTATCAGAGTGACTAAATTCTATATCAACATCCTTTTCTCAGATACATAGGATAAAATTGACAAAATCTAAATTTCAGAATGAATAAATTCATTATCAACATCCTTTGTCGGATATGTCGGATAAAATTGACATAATCTAAATTTCAGAATAAATAAATGCTTTAACAACATCCTTTATCGGATACGTCGGATAAAATTGACAAAATCAAAGTGTCAGAGTGAATAAATTTTTTTTTATCAACATCCTTTGTCAGATACATCAAGTAAAATTGACAAAATCTAAATTTCAGAATGAATAAATTCATTAACAACATCCTTTGTCGGATATGTCGGATAAAATTGACAAAATCTAAATTTCAGAATGAATAAATGTTATAACAATATCCTTTGCCAGATACATCGAATAAAATTGATAAAATATAAGTGCCAGAGTGAATAATTTTTTTTTATTATCAACATCCTTTGTCAGATACATCAAATAAAATTGACAAAATCTAAATTTCAATATAAATAAATGCTTTAACAACATCCTTTATCGGATATGTCGGATAAAATAGACAAAATCTAAGTGACAGAGTGAATAAATTTTTTTTTATCAACATCCTTTTCTCGGATGCTTATCGGATATGTCGGATAAAATTGACAAATTCTAAGTGTTAGAGTGAATAACTTTTTTTTATCAACATCCTTTGGCAGATACATCGGATACAATTGACAAAATATAAATTTCAGAATGAATAAATTCATTATCAACATCCTTTGTCAGATACATCAAAAAAAATTGAAAAAATCTAAATTTCAGAATAAATAAATGCTTTAACAACATCCTTTATCGGATATGTCAGATAAAATTGACAAAATCTAAATATCAGAGTGACTAAATTCTATATCAACAACGTTTTCTCGGATACATAGGATAAAATTGACAGAATCTAAGTATTATAGGGAATAAATTTTTTTTTCAACATCCTTTTCTCGGATACATAGGAAAAAATTGACGAAATCTGAATTTCAGAATGAATAAATTCATTATCAACATCCTTTGTCGGACATGTCGGATAAAATTGACAAAATCTAAATTTCAGAATGAATAAATGCTATAACAATATCCATTATCGGGATATGTCGGATAAAATTGACAAAATCTAAGTATCAGAGTGACTAAATTCTATATCAACATCCTTTTCTCGGATACATAGGATAAAATTGACAAATTCTAAGTGTTAGAGTGAATAATTTTTTTTTTCAAAATCCTTTGCCAGATACATCGGATAAAACTGACAAATTCTAAGTGTTAGAGTGAATAAATTTTTTTATCAACATCCTTTGTCGGATATGTCGGATAAAATTGACAAAATCTAATTTTCAGAATGAATAAATGCTATAACAATATCCTTTATTGGATATGTCGGATAAAAATTGACAAAATTTAAATATCAGAATGAATAAATGCTTTAACAACATCCTTCATCGGATTTGTCGGATAAAATTGACAAAATCTAACTATCAGAGTGACTAAATTCTATATCAACATCCTTTTCTCGGATACATAGGATAAAATTGACAAATTCTAAGTGTCAGTGTGAATAAATTTTTTTTTATCAACATCCCTTTCTCGGATACACAGGATAAAATTGACAAAATCTGAATTTCAGAATGAATAAATCCATTATCAACACCCTTTGTCGGATATGTTGGATAAAATAGACAAAATCTAAATTTCAGAATGAATAAATGCTATAACAATATCCTATATCGGATATGTCGGATAAAATTGACAAAATCTAAGTATCAGAGTGACTAAATTCTATATCAACATCCTTTTCTCGGATACATAGGATAAAATTGACAAATTCTAAGTGTTAGAGTGAATAAATTTTTTTATCAATATCCTTTGCCAGATACATAGGATAAAATTGACATGATCTAAGTATCAGAGTGAATAATTTCATTATCAACATCCTTTGTCGAATATGTCGGATAAAATAGACAAAATCTAAGCATCAGAGTGAATATTTTTTTTTTATCAACATCCTTTGCCAGATACATCGAAAACATTTTTTTTATCAACATCCTTTGCCAGATACATCGAAAAAAATTGACAGAATCTAAGTGTCAGAGTGAATAAATTTTTTTTTATCAACATCCTTTGTCAGATGCATCGAATAAAAATTGACAAAATTTAAATATCAGAATGAATAAATGCTTTAACAACATCCTTCATCGGATTCGTTGGCTAAAATTGACAAAATCTAAGTATCAGTGAGATTAAATTCTACATCGGATACATAGGATAAAATTGACAAAATCTGAATTTCAGAATGAATAAATTCATTATCAACATCCTTTGTCGGATATGTTGGATAAAATAGACAAAATCTAAATTTCAGAATGAATAAATGCTATAACAATATCCTATATCGGATATGTCGGATAAAATTGACAAAATCTAAGTATCAAAGTGACTAAATTCTATATCAATATCCTTTTCTCGGATACATAGGATAAAATTGACTAATTCTAAGTGTTAGAGTGAATAAATTTTTTTTTATCAACATCCTTTGCCAGATACATAGGATAAAATTGACAAGATCTAAGTGTCAGAGTGAATAAATTCATTATCAACATCCTTTGTCGAATATGTCGGATAAAATTGACAAAATCTAAGCATCAGAGTGAATAATTTTTTTTATCAACATCCTTTGCCAGATACATCGAAAAAAATTGACAGAATCTAAGTGTCAGAGTGAATAATTTTTTTTTTATCAACATCCTTTGTCAGATGCATCGAATAAAAATTGAAAAAATTTAAATATCAGAATGAATAAATGCTTTAACAACATCCTTCATCGGATTCATTGGTTAAAATTGACAAAATCTAAGTATCAGTGAGATTAAATTCTACATCAACATCCTTTTCTCGGATACATAGATTAAAATTAACAAAATCTAAGTGTTAGAGTGATAATATTCTTAATGGCTTGTTAGCTCAGTTGGTTAGAGCGTCATGCTAATAACGCGAAGGTCGAGGGTTCGATCCCCTCACGAGCCATAGTTTTGACCTTCGTATGGTAACTCCATAAGTTATTTTAGGGATATATTTTATATCAACACGCAAAGTCGACATAGCTCTATTTCATTTTTTAAGGTTCATTTAGACGAGGTTACGTGCGCGCACGTAACCTCGTCTAAATTAACCTTAAAAAATGAAATAAAGCTATGTCGACTTTGCATGTTGATATAAAATATATCCCTAAAATAACTTATGGAGTTACCATACGAAGTTCAAAACTATGGCTCGTGAGGGGATCGAACCCTCGACCTTCGTGTTATTAGCATGACGCTCTAACCAACTGAGCTAACAAGCCATTAAGAATATTATCACTCTAACACTTAGATTTTGTTAATTTAAATCTATGTATCCGAGAAAAGGATGTTGATGTAGAATTTAATCTCACTGATACTTAGATTTTGTCAATTTTAACCAATGAATCCGATGAAGGATGTTGTTAAAGCATTTATTCATTCTGATATTTAAATTTTGTCAATTTTTATTCGACGCATCTGACAAAGGATGTTGATAAAAAAAATTATTCACTCTGACACTTAGATTCTGTCAATTTTTTTCGATGTATCTGGCAAAGGATGTTGATAAAAAAAATTATTCACTCTGATGCTTAGATTTTGTCAATTTTACCCGATATATTCGACAAAGGATGTTGATAATGAATTTATTCACTCTGATACTTAAATCTTGTCAATTTTATCCGGTGTAACTGGCAAAGGATGTTGATAAAAAAAAATTTATTCACTCTAACACTTAGAATTTGTCAATTTTATCCTATGTATCCGAGAAAAGGATGTTGATATAGAATTTAGTCACTTTGATACTTAGATTTTGTCAATTTCATCCGACATATCCGATATAGGATATTGTTATAGCATTTATTCATTCTGAAATTTAGATTTTGTCTATTTTATCCGACATATCCGACAAAGGATGTTGATAATGAATTTATTCATTCTGAAATTCAGATTTTTTCAATTTTATCCTATGTATCCGATGTAGAATTTAATCTCACTGATACTTAGATTTTGTCAATTTTAGCCAACAAATCCGATGAAGGATGTTGTTAAAGCATTTATTCATTCTGATATTTAAATTTTGTCAATTTTTATTCGATGCATCTGACAAAGGATGTTGATAAAAAAAAAATTTATTCACTCTGACACTTAGATTCTGTCAATTTTTTTCGATGTATCTGGCAAAGGATGTTGATAAAAAAAAATGTTTTCGATGTATCTGGCAAAGGATGTTGATAAAAAAAAAATATTCACTCTGATGCTTAGATTTTGTCAATTTTATCCGACATATTTGACAAAGGATGTTGATAATGAATTTATTCATTCTGATACTTAGATCATGTCAATTTTATCCTATGTATCTGGCAAAGGATGTTGGTAAAAAAAATTTATTCACTCTAACACTTAGAATTTGTCAATTTTATCCTATGTATCCGAGAAAAGGATATTGATATAGAATTTAGTCACTCTGATACTTAGATTTTGTCAATTTTATCCGACATATCCGATATAGGATATTGTTATAGCATTTATTCATTCTGAAATTTAGATTTTGTCTATTTTATCCGTCATATCCGACAAAGGATGTTGATAATGAATTTATTCATTCTGAAATTCAGATTTTGTCAATTTTATCCTATGTACCTGAGAAAGGGATGTTGATAAAAAAAATTTATTCACTCTGACACTTAGATTCTGTCAATTTTATCCTATGTATCCGAGAAAAGGATGTTGATATAGAATTTAGTCACTCTGATAGTTAGATTTTGTCAATTTTATCCCACAAATCTGATGAAGGATGTTGTTAAAGCATTTATTCATTCTGATATTGAAATTTTGTCAATTTTTATCCGACATATCCAATAAAGGATATTGTTATAGCATTTATTCATTCTGAAAATTAGATTTTGTCAATTTTATCTGACATATCCGACAAAGGATGTTAATAAAAAAATTTATTCACTCTAACACTTAGAATTTGTCAATTTTATCCTATGTATCCGAGAAAAGGATGTTGATATAGAATTTAGTCACTCTGATACTTAGATTTTGTCAATTTTATCCGACATATCCCGATAATGGATATTGTTATAGCATTTATTCATTCTGAAATTTAGATTTTGTCAATTTTATCCGACATGTCCGACAAAGGATGTTGATAATGAATTTATTCATTCTGAAATTCAGATTTCGTCAATTTTTTCCTATGTATCCGAGAAAAGGATGTTGATAAAAAAAAATTATTCCCTATAACACTTAGATTCTGTCAATTTTATCCTATGTATCCGAGAAAAGGTTGTTGATTTAGAATTTAGTCACTCTGATATTTAGATTTTGTCAATTTTATCTGACATATCCGATAAAGGATGTTGTTAAAGCATTTATTTATTCTGAAATTTAGATTTTTTCAATTTTGTTTGATGTATCTGAAAAAGGATGTTGATAATGAATTTATTCATTCTGAAATTTATATTTTGTCAATTTTATCCGATGTATCTGCCAAAGGATGTTGATAAAAAAAAATTATTCACTCTAACACTTAGAATTTGTCAATTTTATCCGACATATCCGATAAGTATCCGAGAAAAGGATGTTGATAAAAAAAAATTTATTCACTCTGTCACTTAGATTTTGTCTATTTTATCCGACATATCCGATAAAGGATGTTGTTAAAGCATTTATTTATATTGAAATTTAGATTTTGTCAATTTTATTTGATGTATCTGACAAAGGATGTTGATAAAAAAAAATTATTCACTCTGGCACTTATATTTTATCAATTTTATTCGATGTATCTGGCAAAGGATATTGTTATAACATTTATTCATTCTGAAATTTAGATTTTGTCAATTTTATCCGACATATCCGACAAAGGATGTTGGTAATGAATTTATTCATTCTGAAATTCAGATTTCGTCAATTTTACCCGATGTATCTGTCAAAGGATGTTGATAAAAAAAAAATTTATTCACTCTGACACTTTGATTTTGTCAATTTTATCTGACATATCCGATAAAGGATGTTGTTAAAGCATTTATTTATTCTGAAATTTAGATTATGTCAATTTTATCCGACATATCCGACAAAGGATGTTGATAATTAATTTATTCATTCTGAAATTTAGATTTTGTCAATTTTATCCTATGTATCTGAGAAAAGGATGACGATATAGAATTTAGTCACTTTGATAGTTAGATTTTGTCAATTTTATCCGACATATCCGATTAAGGATATTGTTATAGCATTTATTCATTCTGAAATTTAGATTTTGTCAATTTTACTTGATGTATCTGACAAAGGATGTTGATAAAAAAAATTATTCACTCTGACACTTATATTTTGTCAATTTTATCCGACATATCCGATAAAGGATGTTGATAATGAATTTATTCACTCTGAAATTTAGATTTTGTCAATTTTATTTGATGTATCTGACAAAGGTTGTTGATAAAAAAAATGTATTCACACTGACACTTAGAATTTGTCAATTTTATCCTATGTGTCTGAGAAAAGGATGTTGATATAGAATTTAGTCACTTTGATAGTTAGATTTTGTCAATTTTATCCGACATATCCGATTAAGGATATTGTTATAGCATTTATTCATTCTGAAATTTAGATTTTGTCAATTTTATCCGACATATTCGACAAAGGATGTTGATAATGAATTTATTCATTCTGAAATTCAGATTTTGTCAATTTTATCCTATATATCCGAGAAAAGAATGTTGATATAGAATTTATTCACTCTAACACTTAGATTTTGTCAATTTTATCCGACATATCCGATAAAGGATGTTGTTAAAGCATTTATTTATTCTAAAATTTAGATTTGTCAATTTTATTTGATGTATCTGACAAAGGATGTTGATAGTAAAAAAAAATATTCACTCTGGCCCTTATATTCTATCAATTTTATTCGATGTATCTGGCAAGGGATGTTGTTAAAAAAAAATATTCACTCTGATACTTAGATTTTGTCAATTTTATCCGACATATCCGACAAAAGGATGTTGATAATGAATTTATTCGTTCTGAAATTTAGATTTTGTCAATTTTATCCGATGTATCTGCCAAAGGATGTTGATAAAAAAAATTATTCACTCTAACACTTAGAATTTGTCAATTTTATCCTATGTATCTGAGAAAAGGATGTTGATATAGAATTTAGTCACTCTGATACTTAGATTATGTCAATTTTATCTGACATATCCGATAAAGGATGTTGTTAAAGCATTTATTTATTCTGAAATTTAGATTTTGTCAATTTTATTTGATGTATCTGACAATGGATGTTGATCAAAAAAATTATTCACTCTGACATTTATATTTTATCAATTTTATCCGACATATCCGATAAAGGATGTTGATAATAAATTTATTCATTCTCATACCTAGATTTTGTCAATGTTATCCCATGTGTCTGACAATACATGTATGCAAATTCCTTTTCTTACATCTCCAATGTTTTAATAGAGATTCTAAACGTTTGATATGCTAGCTTAGCTTACTCTAAAAATAATGAACACATAACAATGTAATATTTTTAATGAAATAATGCTATGTAGAATATTAATACAAAAATATATTATGATACATTATTAATATCAATGATTAACTTTGGACATTTTGAATCTGTTCCATAAAGTAGTTCACCATGTTCTCTCTTGATATTTTAGCTATTGTCTTCTCTTAGTTCGTAATCAGTAGAATAATCATTATTCCATTTTGAGTCATACACAGTTTTTACTGGTGTCTCATCAACAGGCTCAATATGCTTTTCGTCTTTGATATTATTTGGTTCATTGACTGTTTGATCAATGGCAGTAACGTTTGTTGGTGCTTTGTTTTTCATCGATTCATGTTTATATTCCATAGTGATATTTTCTGACAATGCCCTTTTTATTTTTCTGGCAATTTCACTGTCTATTATCACATTATTTTTACACAGGTAACAGTTTCGGCACGTAGACAAGATATGGTTTACGATATTAGTAGAAGAGTAGGCCTTTCTTTTATTGACCTTCCGTTGAATGCTAATACCCGAAAGCTGACGATTGGATATATTAGTAGGTAATGTGTTACCTGCAACAGTAGCAAGGAGTTGTCCTCTATCATCAACGATTATTTTTATGTTGGCATTCTCTTTGAGTACAATCATCTCTGGAGATCTCAATCTCGCATAACCACCAACATAAGAGTTTAATTTTTTCGGTATTCCAAAGAAATTTAATTCCTTACTGTCATGACAATGCATCCATACATTTCCAATAGTACTACCACTTGTACTTGTTTCATAGTTCAAATACTTCTCCTTGTCGGCATTCAATGCTACAATAACCTTGTTATGTGAACACACTTTATTAAAATGCTCCATTTCACTTTTTTTTGTAAGATATGACTTATGTGTTTATCTTTCCACTGCGTAAAAATCACTGATTTAATACATGCAATAGACTAGGTAGTGTCGATAACCGGACATAGAATACCAGTGGGAAAGCCACATCGTGTCTCTGACTAATCATAGAGCACAATTGTTAGAGCCGTAAGCATATTTTGTCATTTTAAGATACGTACAAAAAAATATAAAAATTTTTATGTAATGATTTCTTCAAATAATATCAAGAGGATTTGTTTTTACACTGCTCACAGTGTAGAATGTGTTACTAAAATTTTGTTTTTAATGGGCAACAAGTAAAGAAAAACCACATGGAATCAGGCAACCGAGTCTCTCAAACCCCTTAAAGCTCTTTTAACAGATACAAGAACTACTTATTTAACACAAAAACTTCGTTTTTAATGAGCACTAAGTAGAGAAAAACCACACGGAATCAAGCAACTGAGTCTCTCAAACCCCTTAAAGCTCTTTTAAAAGATACAAAAACTACTTATTGAACACAAAAATTTCGTTTTTAAAGGACACCAAGTAAAGAAAAATCACACGGAATCAGACAACCGAGTCTCTCAAACACCGTAAAGCTCTTTTAAAGATACAAGAACTACTTATTTAACACAAAAATTTCGTTTTTAATGAGCACTAAGTAAAGAAAAACCAAACGGAATCAGGCAACAGAGTGTCTCAAACCCCGTAAAGCTCTTTTAAAAGATACAAGAACTACTTATTTAACACAAAAATTGTGTTTTTAATGGGCACCAAGTAAAGAAAAACCACACGGAATCAGGCAATCGAGTCTCTCAAACCCCGTAAAGCTCTTTTAAAAGATACAAAAACTACTTATTTAACACAAAAATTTCGTTTTTAATGGGCACCAAGTAAAGAAAAATCACACGGAATCAGGCAATCGAGTCTCTCAAACCCCGTAAAGCTCTTTTAAAAGATACAAAAACTACTTATTTAACACAAAAATTTCGTTTTTAATGGGCACCAAGTAAAGAAAAATCACACGGAATCAGACAACCGAGTCTCTCAAACCCCGTAAAGCTCTTTTAAATATACAAGAACTACTTATTTAACACAAAAATTTCGTTTTTAATGAGCACTAAGTAAAGAAAAACCAAACGAGATCAGGCAACAGAGTGTCTCAAACCCCGTAAAGCTCTTTTAAAAGATACAAGAACTACTTATTTAACACAAAAATTGTGTTTTTAATGGGCACCAAGTAAAGAAAAACCACACGGAATCAGGCAATCGAGTCTCTCAAACCCCGTAAAGCTCTTTTAAAAGATATAAGAACTACTTATTTAACACAAAAAATTTGTTTTTAATGGGCACCAAGTAAAGAAAAACCACACGGAATCAGACAATCGAGTCTCTCAAACCCCGTAAAGCTCTTTTAAAGATACAAGAACTACTTATTTAACACAAAAATTTCGTTTTTAATAAGCACTAAGTGAATAAACTAAATAAAAAAAGAGCTACAATTTAAGTTAATTTCGAATTTTTCGCTTTTATCCATGCCGTGCAAGAGTCCAAAATATAAAAACACAAAAGTAATCGGGAGGAATAAATTAAAAGAATCTAGAATTTTCAATCCGGCTAATTAATTTCAATTTTTTTTTTGAATTTATAGTACTTTCGATTGCTTTAAATTTTCCATTTCTTAGGCTCCAGACCTTCTTTAAAAAAGATGCTACTAGGTTTCAAATTAGATTTTTTCTTTCTATTTCCTGGAAATTAGATCAGAAAAAAAACTGGCCAAATTTTTAGATCCTTGTTCAAAGATCACTTGTGCAAAATTTCATTGTGCTGGTATGTCGGGTCAGAGAGCAAGATCTCTTTTCGTAGCATAGGGAAATTAACATTGTGATGAATTTAGCGACTTTGAACTTAAGTGAACCGATTTTTAAAACTCTGTCGACTAAAGAGATTATTACCCCTCTTTTCACAGAAGGGGGGGGGGACTTGATGAGAAATGTAGATACCGATCATTATTGGTTGGTTTTCTGTATACAGAAAATTCAAGGCTAGGAGTATTTTTTGTAATCAAAACATCCAAGAAAGGCAGCTATCCTGAATCTTATAGTTCCATTGTGAACTAAAGATTCGAATCAAAAGAGTTTAAATGTGCCAAACAATCCCTAAGAGAGTTTTAAGCACACAGAAATCTTACATACAAAATTCCATAGATCTCGTTGAGAAGTTAAAATTTCAAAGTGTAACAGAAAAAACTATCTTATCTAGTTTTGATGCAGTTTCTATGTTCACTTCATGCGATTTCCATAAATGTAAGCAGGCCTTACGAAGAAAATTAGAGGAAAATTCTGCTTGGTCAGATTACAGAACTTTGGAAATTGACACAATAATGACGCTTGTTCGTCTTTACTACAAGTTCTCTTCGTATCTTAAGTTCCGAGACATATTTTTCCTTCAAATTATGGGCCTATCCATGGGCACTGTTTTTCTCTCCTTATTTGGCAAATTTTTACGTGGATTTCATAGAACACTCTGCTTTGAATATTTTCCACTTAAAACACTCTCTGGTTTCGTTTCGTTGATGATATCCTTTCTATTAGGGAAAATAGTCAGGACTCTCTTAGGGACTTTTTGGATCATTTAATCTCTTTTGATTCGAATATCCAGTTCACAATGGAACTAGAAGATTTAGGAAAGCTGCCTTTCTTGAATGTTTTGATTATAAAAAATACTCCTAGCCTTGAATTTCATTATGGGTAAAATACTCCTACCCATAATGATCGGTATCTACATTTCTCGTCAAGTCCCCCCACCCTTCGGTGAAAAGAGGGGTAATAATCTCTTTAGTCGACAGAGTTTTAAAAATCTGTTCACTTAATCATGTAAATTCTGAATGAAATTATATCAAAGATATTCTATTCTGAAATGGCTACCCAATAAACCTTATTGAAAATATCATAGATAGACGATTTGAAAAGACAAAACAAAAAAAATAGGGAACCCGTCCCCCTTGATTCAGTTATTCCGGCAATTGAGAAAAAAACTTTCACCACTTTACCATATATTTCAAAACTTAGCAAAAAATTTGGAAAAATTTTAAATAAACACAATCTCTCTGTATCTTTCAAAAGTGAACAAAAAGTTGAACAATTTTTCAACTCAGGAAAAGATAAAACTGACCATGTACTGTGTAGTGGTGTGTACAGAGTCCCGTGTTCATGTTGGAAATTTTACATTGGTAGGACCCATCAACAACTTGGTGAATTTTTGCATGAACAAAAAATTTCAATGATAAGTCCCTGAGATTGGAAAATAAAAATGACAGCTTTGATTCCGCTTTGGCCCTTCATATATTCGAAAATTCTACACATCTTGTTCTATTTGAAGAGGAAACTGTAATATCCACTGTAAATGGCCTACTGCAATCTTTTAAAGAGGTAATTCAGATAAAAAAAATATATAAACAGAAATTTGGCTATAAATAGAGAGACTAGAGATATTTCATTAAGCCCAATTTATAACAATTTAATGCTAAAAGACTCAATTAATATTTGCACCCAGTCAAATTTAAGAGAAACTATTTGCATATCTAATGAAAACCGAAATTGCAGACGAGCAAAACATATTGCTAGGCAAAACATTCTTGCTCAATCTCTTTGGTAAATCCTTTTTTCATTGATTTCGGCTTGGTCTTTCATTTAGTCTCTGTTCGCATCTCGTTGAGTAAACTCCAAAAGGTTAGATTTTTGTTCTTTTTTTCTTTTTTCTTTTACCCGATGGACTTGCCGCTTAAATTCCGGGGACAAGGTAAACATACTCCAACGTTTTCCTTACTTCTCTCGTAAGTGAACTTGCTTCTAGCAACCAATAAAACCTACGGTGTGAAATACGGTCTGTGATTTTGGACTTGATTGAATTGGAATGAAATGGCATCTTATGTTTATGCACCTGTGCTGAATTTTCTTCAGAGAATGATGAAAAATGCGGATATTCCAAAGGACATTATAGTGGATACCGCTGCCAAATTTTTCAGCAAAGACAATATTCGAATTGCAGCTAAGTTTTTGACTGACAAAATTAGCCCGGATATACTAAAGGAGCGCAAAACAACTGTGCCGATTTCGCTCGTTCTTGAAGACATTCTAGAGGATTTGAAAGTAAGTGATGCTTCAGATAAGCTTAAATCTCGTTTCACAATTTGTTACCCTGCTGAAGTCCCTTGTGTCCCCTACGATGTAGCGACCAAACTGGCTTGCACAGTGGGAGAATGCGGGGAAAAGTTTAACTCCGTGATTCAGCGTTTTACATGCTCCATTGAAAAAGCTTCTTGGCCTACTCCTTCCGAGTCCGTGTCCAACGCGGTCCCCGTTACTTTGAAAAATACCCCCCTCCCTGCGATGCTGAAATCATGCTTAAGTCAGAAGAAGGTGCTTGATACTAACGGAGCAGCTGGAAGAATTCACATGGCCATTACCTCTAAGGATGCTCTCACCATTTATGCAAAAGCTGCCGAGGATGAAAAGACCCTGGCCGCCAGCTTGCAGTCCGCACTACCGGATGCCTCAATAATCGTTCGTAAGCCTCAGTTTCATGGTACTGCCAAAAATATCCCAATAGAAACTACTAAAGAGGAGTTGCTTGAAGCTTTCCTGAACCTGAGTGATGCGTACATATTTGGTAATAGCCTTTCTGTCCAACTGACTTTCAAAGAAAAACAGTATGTCGACCAGGCTATCAAGCGGGGCGTTATCATTGGATATACCCATTTGAAAGTTGTTCCGTTTATTGTACCACCAAGATGATGCTACAAGTGTCAGGAGTTTAGTGACCTGGCTAAAATTGTTCATCATCTGAGAAATGCTCTAAATGCGCTGGAAATCACTCCAATACCAAGGAATCCACCTCCTTCTCCAAATACATACGCTGTGTGCGATGCAAGGGCGACCAAACTGCCTGTGCCGTACTCAAGTGTCCTATGTTTGAAACTGCGTGCGATAAGAATGCCCCTAGCACCCATCCATGACTTTAAATTCAAGAATATTATCTGTGTATTCTCATAACATATTCGGCCACTCGAGCTACAAATTGGATTTCATGTCTGAAAAATCAGGTCATTTTTCTGTAGTATGCCTACAAGAACACCTGTTATCTGAGGAGAACGTAAACCAACTCCCAACAATGAAAAGTAAGTTTACTTTCTTTCAGCCAGCCAAAAAGAATTTTTTGGCGGTCGCCCTAGTGGCGGTCTAGCTGTAATTGCAGAATCCCTCTTATCGCCTTCCCTAGCTGAAAGCTGTGAATTTTTTATTGCAGATAAGCTGGCATTGCCGTCAAGCCTTATCCTGGTAGGTTTATATATGCCGACAGACTACCGCACAACTGTCTCTGATCGTAAATTTAGCCAGGCTTGCTGTCGGGTCGGGCGCCTTGTACGGAGGCATAGAAATGAATGCTTTCTTTTCTACGGTGATTTTTACTGCCAGGCTTCCGATCACGATTCACGGTACCAATTATTATTGTCCTCAATACCCCATTCCTGTTTCAGAGTAACCCCCAAAAACAGTGATTATACGTTCATCCATTCAGCCTTGGGCTCTACGTCAGACGTTGATCATTTTGCTTCGAACATCCCTTCGCCAGATTTTGATACTCTCAAAGCCCATGTTCACGACGACTGCAAAATCAGTTATCACCTAGGAATTAGCCTGAATTTCCCGTTCCGGCTGGTGTCTCCTAAATCCAGTCAAAATTGGCATGATTCTAGTGAATGGAAGAAAATAAATAAAGAACGTTACCACGCCGTACTCGATGAGCTACTGGCCAAAATTAGAGTTCCCTTCCTTCTCCTAGCAGAGATTGCAAGAAAAGATCGGATTTGGCTAGAAATCTGCACATGTGAACTTATTCATGCTTTGAAATTTGCCCAGAAAAGTGCTATCCCTATACCAGAAAACCTGGCTGGAATGACCCTAATATTAAGAGTGTAAAACAACGTAGTAACTTTTGGCATCGAGTGTGGCCTCGTTCTGGGCGTGTCTTCCATTGCTATCGATCAGCAAAAAAGCAATTCTCGCTCCACGCTGAAAAAACTGCAGCTGAGGCTTTAGAAAATCAGTTGAATGAGTTCCAGCGTAACCCAAGAAAGCTATGGAAAGTGTATAAAAATAATTTCGTGATTCTAATTGTAAATCATGTATTAGTGAAAACGAATGGGTTACTCACTACAAAAATGCCTTTTCTATCCCCAATGCTTCTGTGAACCAGGAATTTACGCAGCAGCTAAATTCACGCCTTAAAAGTACCTAACACGTTCGTAGTAAAATTAGTATTTCTAAGAGCCTAGTCTATAATAGAATATCCAAGCTAAAGAGTGGGAAAGCTGCTGAAGCTGATGGAATTTGTAGTGATCACCTGAAAAATGCATCTGATCTATTGATGGAACGCCTCACTTTGCTTTTTCAAATGTGCACCTCGCAAAGGATTGTTCCAAGTAATTTCTGTGTCGGAATTACAACTAATGTATTGAAGAAAAATAAGGATGCGACCCTGCGCAATTCATATAGACCAATTACAGTGTCAAGCTTATTTAGTAAAGTTTTCGAAAAACTCTTATTGCCATCAATTGCCTCAAAATAGAATTAAAACCAAATACCTAACAACCATAAAAGCTATTTATTCGCCAATATCCGCAATTTGCACTAAATCCAAAAAATTATGAACTGTCATCGACGGAGACTAGCGAACAACTGAGGAATAAAAGAAAAGAAAACAATTCATTCACTGAAAAACAAAACGAACCAACAATTAAATAAGTTGGAAAACTATATGTTCAGGCCATGGAGCCTTTGTGGGGATTTGTAGATTGTTATGTAATAATTTTACTGATATTGGAAAATAAATCTATCTATCTATCTATCTATCTATCTATCTATCTATCTATCTATCTATCTATCTATGTCATCTGATTTCTGATTTCGGATATTTAATTGCTGGCTCGTTTTGTTTTTGAGTGAATGAATTGTTTTCTTTTCTTTTATTCCTCAGTTGTTCGCTAGTATCCGTCGATGGCAGTTCATATTTTTTTGGATTTTGTGCAAATCGCGGATATTGGCGAATGACTCGCTTTTGTGGTAGTTAGGTATTTGGTTTTAATTCTTATAATTTTGGCTTCTATTGAATTTTATTCATAAAAAATGTCCGTTCTATCTTTCCTATTGTTTCCAGCACTGGATCAAGAGGGTTGAAATTCTCTATATTGAGATGTGTATTTTAAGTTTTACTGAGTTTCCGCTTTTTATTTCTGTGTAGACTAATGAAGCCTGAATTTAGTCATAACAAGCTCGAAGATGAAATAGATTTTAAATTTTCAAAAAGATTTATATTTAAAACTTTTCGTATTAAAATTTTTTCATTATTGCTCGCGCAATGTTAACTTTATCTAATTATTATTGTAAAGATTTTAAAGAGTTTCTTTTTTTGGCCGCGTAACTTCACTATATTTAATTTGTTTAATGGACTGTGGTGCGTTAAATCCTGATGAACGCAACTTCTGGTCAGCTATTTTGGTATTATTACTTGTAGTTATCGTGGGATTTGTCATTAAGCATGTCGACTTTCTTAGTAGCATGAATTAATTAAATATCACTTCAAAACAAAAATAAGAATTTCAAATCTTATGAAAACTGGGGCGGGAAAGGGAATTTTTGGGACACACAATTTTAGCCTAATTAATATAAAAAGACACTAAATATTAGTATTTTTCACTTTGATGCACACTATTCTAATCTTGATAATTTTTCCTAATTTAAATATGAATCTGAAAGCATAAAATCATTATATTCAAATTATTGAAGACTAAAATAGGGGTTTGTTATTGTTGAGAATAACACCGTATGAGGCCTCTGTAATAGTTTGTTATTTTGTAAAACCAAAAAAAACTTTCCTAGACAATATCAAACATGATAAAGATAAAATCATAACTATTTTTTTTATTGTAAGTGCTATATGGGTAGAGGTATTTTACTGTGCTGGTTATTTTAGAGGTAGCGCAGGCATTTGGTGCACCTGACTGCTGGCTTACTAACGTACGAGGCCTACAATTTATACACAGAAAATGTGTTAGAAAGCGACATCTTTGTACAGTAGGGCTGCCAAAAATGAGATTTAAACTCTATGCAATCTTAAATTTTTTACCATAATACTCTAGAAAAAGAATTTTTAGTTCTACACGATTTTAGCTCTAAACAGGCATTTAAGTGTCGTTGCAATAAAGTGTCGTGATTTGGGCTACTATTTGTAGGTGTTATATTCAAAATGAGTCAATTCCGAGCAGTAAAAGCTGGTCAAGGCCATGTCAGCTGGGATTGGACTTGAAATTTCGAAGCATATCGCAAGTGTCTTTTCTGCATTTTGTACGCGACGCTGCTTATGTTTTTGCTTTTGCTCTTGACAACATGCACAAGGACCTATGTCATGGTAAACCAGGTCTCTGTAAAGCGATGTCGCACATAGACGGAATTGTATTAAAGAATTACATAGATAATGTTAGTTTTACAGGTAAGTGGCGCTTATGGCATGGTTTGAAATCGTGTTTTAATTTGAAAATATTTTAATCATCTAGTAGTATCAATGACCATATTTTCTATGGAAAAAGGATTAGATTGGATATTACAATACAATCCCTTTCACTCCTTAACAACTTTTTTTTCCAATCTATTAATCAAAATTGCTTTTTTATGCTTGATATTTATGGAAAACGCACAGAAAGAAGGTGTTAAGACCAGTCATATTATTAACCTTTAACTTAAATACTAAGGGATTAAAACTAACAGCAAACTCTCTCTCTCTCTCTCTCTCTCTATATATATATATATATATATATATATAATATATATATATATATATATATATATATATATATATATATATATATATATATATATATATATATATATATATATATATATATATATATATATATATATATATATATATATATATATATATATATATATATATATATATATTATATATATATATATATATATATATATATATATATATATATATATATATATATATATATATATATATATATATATATATATTTATATATATATATATATATATATATATATATATATATATATATATATATATATATGTATATATATATATATATATATATATATATATATATATATATAATATATATATATATATATATATATATATATATATATATGTATATATATATATATATATATATATATATATATATATATATATATATATATATATATATATATATATATATATTATATATATATATATATATATATATATATATACATATATATATATATATATATATATATATATATATATATATATATATATATATATATATATATATATATATATATACATATATATATATATATATGATCCAAGGTGTGTGGGTTCATATTCTCCTATCGTAAGGAATTTTCAAAATTAGTTTTCGCAGATAATTTTTTAACGACTTTATGGGAGTATCATCCGAGTCCTCCGCTCCAATTGAGGAAAAAAAGGTTGATTAAGGATTAAATATTTTTCTAAGTTTTACTAGTGTTTGGCATGGATCTTAATGGAGTAATTCCTCCAATTCTTTCTCGTAGAACTTTTTTGGGACGCAAGCTAGACATTTATCTTACATTAGTTTTACAAGCTAATGTTGAAGTGAATCAATAAATTAGGCTAGATATTAGTTGGCCTCCCCCAGACAATCCAGCGTGTCCCCAGGTGGCGATAGGGGAACACCCTACAGATTTGTAGGGTACCTCCAGAGGAGGAACGGACCAAGGGGGGACCTTCTCCCTGGGGGTCCATAATAGAAACTGGGCAACCTCGCCCGGGGTCATAAATAAAGGCGGAGGAGGAAGAAAGCCCCTCAAATGTAAAATCATAAGGGCCCACTGGTTTGTCTACAAGTCTCAGGAGTTACAAACCTTCTCCCAGTAATGGGTTAAGTTCCATGGTGATACAGAACACCAACGCGGGAGGACCTTCTATAGGAGGACAATTGAGGCATGGCGTAAGATCCAGGTCTATGGACAACAGCCTCTGCAAAGGGCTGCCTCGACCCTTTCGGGGTACCTGCAAGACTGGGACCTTGCGGTCAACTCTATTCCTATTTGAGGAGTGGCGCACCTCGAGTTAATTACAGCCTAGTAAACGACATAGCATTCGCACGGGATTCTGACTAATGGATAATTCTTCTGGGCTCGGTATGTTTTGACGGTCGCTTTTGGGCTGAAAAACCTCTTCCTGGCTAACTTATCTATTATGGGCTGCCTCCCCATAGTAGCATAATATTTGTAGGCATGAATATATAATGAGTCGGAGGTAATAGGATTGAGATTGTATGTGCAGGATTTCGACTCTTGTTGATAGAAGAGCATCGCCAAGTGCTGAAAACCATGTTGTGACCAAGATGGGCCCAGAATTGCACAAAGCCCCCATTCTTGGAGGTCCCAGGGACTTCTTGTTGTCCGGTTCTAAGCCGGCTTAAGCACTTCGGTGTAGACTTGAGAAGATATGTGATCCCTGTCCTGCACTGGTATCCGGGATCATTGCTTTCCCTGAGGCGAAAATAATTTCAATCATTTAAAAACATGAAATTTGGAACTTGGAATGTTACGATGTTAAAAAAATGACTCTCGTATCGACATTTTGACTGACAAATTCAGACGATTCGAACTGGATTAATTAGGAATTTCGTAAACTCATATCCCAGGGGTAGGAAGTATTAAATTAGGTGATTTACAATTTGTTTACGCAGTTAGGAAGGATGGGGTACATAGACAGGGAGAAGGGCTCATGATGAATAAGGAAGCTGCTAAGTCTTGTTTAGGCTGGGAAGGTATTAATAATAGAATACTAGTTGCTCATTTTATGACTAAAAAGTTCAGAGTATCAGTTATAGTAGTATATGCCCTTGTAGAACCGACTGACGGAGATACTTGTGACTCAGATGAATTTTACTTACAGTTACAGAAGCAAATAGACAGGGTTCCAGGTAGAAATATGATGTTTTTACTGGGAGATTTTAACGCCCAGGTTGGTAGAAATAGGGATAGATGGTACCCTAGCCTAGGTAAATTTGGTGTAGGAAAAGAAAACAGTAATGGATACAGACTTTTGCAATTTTGTAGGTATAACAATCTAGTTATAACCAATACGGTGTTTGGTCATAAAATGGCTCATATGTTAACATGGTATTCACATGATGGTAAAAAAGCAAACCTTATTGATGATGCTATTGTAAACCGAAGACTGGCAGGATGAATACAAGATACTAAGGTATCTAGGAGTGCCGTCATTGATGTTAAGAGTAAAGATCACCATTTAGTAGTGTCAAGGGTTAATTTAAAGCTGAAATATCGGAAGGGTAACTACCTCCCGGAAAGTTATGATGTTGGTAGACTCCAGGATAACAATTTGAGGGAAACTTTCCAGGAACAGTTGAATACTAAACTTCATAGTTTAAAATTTGATAATGTGGAAGATTGTTGGAATAATTTTAAAAAAATAATTTGTGAAGTTGCAGATGGTGTCTTAGGGAAGAAAGCTAGAACTGCAGCTAAGAATATTAGTGAAAAAGCTTTATGTTTGGAATAGAAAGGAGAAAGGACTTGTACAATTTAGTGATAGATCATATGAAAACAAAAGGAATGTAAAGAAAGTGGAAAAAAGCATTAAAATATGAACTAAGGAGGTGTGAAATAAAGGTCATGGATAAAATTGCCGAGGATCTGGAAGATGCAGCTAGACGACATAATAGTAAAATATTGAACTGGCATGTTAACTGTTCTGGCCTTCCCAAGGCCAGAACAAAATTTAACTTTACTGGAAAAATATAAATGTTTTTACTTTTATAACTTTAATAAATCAAATAATATTAACATTTTGATTACTAAATATCAGTATATGTATATTAAACTGACAATGCACATTCATTTGTATTTTTTCAGTAAAGTGAACATTTTGTTCTGGCCTTGGGAAGGCATAAGGGTTTTGCGCCCAACTTATGTTAATTTCTGCTCGTTTTGAGTTTGATTCGGTTTCTCATTGTAATTTCTGTTCGTTTTGGATTTCATTTATTTATCGATGCTGATTTGTGGTAGTTTCACGCTTGGTAGATTATTTGATTTTTTTTCTCATTTTTTGTTTAATGGAGTTCTTTACTTTTCTTTGAAAAACTTATTTTGTGGGAAAAGTTTTTTTTAATTAATTTCTGTTCGTTTTATATTGACATAGTCTTTTCAGGGAAAAAGAAAATAATACTTTAAATCTTTTCGTTTCTTAAGACTTTATAGTTTGGCCTGCTATTTGTATGCTGGAGAAAAATTTTCAGCAATTTTTAATAACATACACCCTTTTAAAAATCTGGACACAAATAGTGCTGTTTAATTTAGTCTCATACCGCCTCTAGTTGACCTAAATGGAAAACTTGACACCATTTGCGGAAAAATCTGTTTTCTTTCTTTGATAGCTTGGATACACTTACGCTATTTTGATTTGGTTAAATTTTAAGAGCAGAAGTAGCCCCAAAACTTTGAACATAATACCCTCAGTCGGTCTTGGGTTACTACTGAGATGCCTTATTGGCAATTAGCATTATCACAGTGCATTTTGATCTAATCTTAAGGCAACATTTCGTTTTTATACATAATGGGCAAACGGGAGGGTGGGCGTGGGAGGGTGGGAGTGGAAGGGGAATTAGTTGCCCTCCAATCACTTTCGACTATTAAAAGAGCATCAGAGTAGAGATGCCTCATGAGCTCCCACGAGGACAATACCCCTTCGAATCCCGATCCGGACACTTTTTTTTAAGCTCCCACGAGAACCATGTGGTTTATGGTTTTTGTCAGTGAGAATGGAAAAACAGTATTTTTCTCATTTGAAAAAACATGAATTTTCTCACATTTATGGATGTTTCATGGACGGTTATGTGTGTTGGTCAATTTATTTGATGTTTTTCATGGATGTCAACAGTAATTTATGTCTGTTTTATGGTTTTTGTCAGTGAGAATGGAAAAACAGTATTTTTCTCACTTGAAAAAATAGGAATTTTCTCACATTGATGGATGTTTCTTGGACGGTTATGTGTGTTGGTCAATTTATTTGATGTTTTTCATGGATGTCAACATCGATTTATGTCTGTTTTATGGTTTTTGTCAGTGAGAATGAAAAAACAGGAATTTTCTCACATTGATGGATGTTTCATGGATGGTTATGTGTGTTGGTCAATTTATTTGATGTTTTTCATGGATGTCAACAGTAATTTATGTCTGTTTTATGGTTTTTGTCAGTGAGAATGGAAAAACAGGAACTTTCTCACTTTGATGGATTATTGAGTCTAACGGCTACCGGAGTCAATGACCTAAATTTCCAAAGGTGTTGATGTTGTTGTTGATGTAAGTGCACGCTCTCAGCGAATGTCAAGGTGTCCAGGAATATGGAACACCTGTGCTGTCGACCTCAATTCCCCTTTCGTGAATCAATAATTCCCCTTAGAAACAACAAATTAATTCCCCTTTCTTGACAGATCAATCAATCAATGACATCATCTGTCAGACTTTAAAAAATTTCGCCTGGAAACGATTCTCCAGGAATAGATCCAAGTCATTAATGTCTTTGCCTCGGAAACAGTTCTACTGGTCGAACTCCAAAAGATATTAATAACCAAACACCATGGAAACAATTCTCCAAGAAACATCTTAGCGATGAATTGTTTTAGCGCGGGAATCAGGTTTCTTAGTAATTTCAAATGCGTCAGCGCAGAGATGCCAAAAACAAAAGGAATACGCTGAAGTTACGATTAGGGATTATTTGGGCGAAACCGTTTTAGGGAATTATTTCGGCGAAACAGTTAGAGACATTTTAAAAGATGATTTAAAAGATGATTTTAGAAGAGGATTTGAGGGTGAAACTCTGTGGTCGTCATAATACACAAGTTCCATTTGCACAGTGTCGTGAGGTCCTCTACCCCAACCCCAAAGGGTTCCGATCCCACTACCCCAACCCCGAAGGAAGTCCCCGGTCCTCAAAGGTCCCACAAGCTCCCAAAGGACCACCCGGCCCTCAAGGGTCCCCCAGACCCCCAAAGGATCCCCCAGGCCCCAAAGGCCCCCTACCCCCCCTCTTGGACCCCAAAGGGCCCCCTCCCTCTCCCTCACTCCCCCCTCCTCACCTCCCCCTCTCCCTCCCCTTCTCCCCCTTCCCTCCTCCCCCTCCCCTCCTCCCCCTCCCCTCCCCATTTTTTAATATTTTTTTGTGCATTGAGACACAGAAGGACCCCCTCCCCCGCTCCCCCCTAAAGGGCCCCCGGCGCCCCAAAGGCTCCTGAGACACCATTTTAATACTTTTTTAAGGCTTTATTATATCTTTTCAGAACAAATTATTATTTTAGGGAATTATTTCGGCGAAACAGTTAGAGACATTTTAAAAGATGATTTTTGAAGAGATTTTAGAAGAGGATTTGAGGGTGAAACTCTGTGGTCGTTATAATACACTAGTTCCATTTGAACAATGTCCGATCCCCAAAGGGTTCCGATCCCCCTACCCCAACCCCGAAGGAAGTCCCTGGTCCTCAAAGGTCCCCCAAGCTCCCAAAGGACCACCCGGCCCTCAAGGCCCCCCCCCAGACCCTCAAAGGCCCTCCCCGGGCCCCGTCTTTCGTTGATGTATGTTGACTGAAACCTATGATTTGGGAGGTGTAGTTTGCTTTTTGGACTTTTCAGACCTAGGATTCTTAGTCTCTCATAGGCGTTTGTTGTCTGAAACTTCTAGTTTGGGATGAATAGTTTGCTATTTCAGGCTTTTCTGAGCTAAGGTTTCCTAGTATTTCGTAGGTGAAGCTTCCACGTCAGTTTTAAGTTCACCAAGACATAAAAAATTTAAAGTTCAGTTCTAAATTTTTCCTTAGAAGATAGGAAAAGTTATACTTTGATTTTGATTATTTTCTATGAAGATAAAAAGTTTCACTTTAATTGTAAATTTTCTTAAATTCAGTTCCGACCTTTCTCAAAGAGATGAAAAAATTTAAAGTTCTGTTCAATATATTTTCTCGGAAGAAGAAAAGTTCAACTTCGATTCTGAATTTCCTCATTGAAAATGAAATAAGTTATTGATCAATTCTATTTCCCCAAAATAATATAAAAATTTTCCACTTCAGTTCAGATTTTTCTCAAAGAGATGAAAAAATTTAAAATACTATTCCAAATTTTTCATAGAAGATAGAAAAGTTCAAGTTCTTTTCTGAATTTTACCAACAAACACAATTCAATTCTAATTTCTCAAGAGAAAATAAAAAGCTTACACTTCAGTTTTAAGTTCACCAAGATATAAAAAATTTAAAGTTC
Organism: Artemia sinica; assembly: GCA_027921565.1. Classification (NCBI taxonomy): domain Eukaryota; kingdom Metazoa; phylum Arthropoda; class Branchiopoda; order Anostraca; family Artemiidae; genus Artemia; species Artemia sinica. The sequence goes on along the minus strand of CM051256.1, from coordinate 59,766,247 downwards.
TGTCCTAAATTTTTCCATAGAAGATAGGAAAATTATACTATGATAGTGATTATTTTCCATGAAGATAAAAAGTTTCACTTTAATTCTAAATTTTCTTAAATTCAGTTCCGACTTTTCACATAGAGATGAAAAAAATTTAAAGTTCCGTTCCAAATTTTTCATAGAATATTTGGAAAAGTTATACTTTGATCGTGAATATTCAAGTTCTCTTCTGAATTTTACCAAAGAACATAATTCAATTCTAATTTCTCAATAGAAAATAAAAAGCTTACACTTCAGTTTTAAGTTCACCAAGACATAAAAATTTAAAGTTCAATTCTAAATTTTTCCATAGAAGATAGGAAAAGTTATACTATGATTGTGATTATTTTCTATGAAGATTAAAAGTTTCACTTCAATTTTAAATTTTCTCAAAGAAGTGAAGAAAAGTTCAATTTCGATTCTGAATTTTCTCAATGAAAATGAAATAAGTTATTGATCATTTCTATTTTCCCAAAATAATATAAAAAATTTCTACTTCAGTTCAGATTTTTCTCAAACAGATGAAAAAATTTAAAATACTGTTCCAAATTTTTCATAGACGATAGAAAAGTTCTTGTTCTCTTCTGAATTTTACCAAAGAACATAATTCATTTCTAATTTCTCCAGAGAAAATAAAAAGTTTCCATATCACTTTTAAGTTCACCAAGACATAAAAATTTAAAGTTCAATTCTAAATTTTTCCATAGAAGATAGGAAAAGTTATACTATGATTGTGATTATTTTCCATGAAGATAAAAAGTTTCACTTTAATTCTAAATTTTCTTAAATTCAATTCCGACCTTTCTCAAAGAGATGAAAAAATTTGAAGTTCTGTTCCAAATATTTTCCCGGAAAAAGAAAAGTTCAACTTCGATTCTGAATTTTCACAATGAAAATGAAATAAGTTATTGATCAATTCTGTTTTCCTAAAATAATATAAAATTTTCCACTTCAATTCAGATTTTTCTCAAAGAGATGACAAAATTTTAAATATTGTTCTAAATGTTTCATAGAAGATAGGAAAAGTTATACCATGATTGTGATTATTTTCTATGAAGATAAAAAGTTTCACTTTAATTCTAAATTTTCTTAAATTCAGTTCCGACCTTTCTCAAAGAGTCAAATTTAATGTTCTGTTCCAAATATTTCCCCGAAAGAAGAAAAGTTCAACTTCGATTCTGAATTTTCTTAATGAAAATGAAATAAGTTATTGATCAATTCTGTTTTCCTAAAATAATATAAAATTTTCCACTTCAATTCAGATTTTTCTCAAAGAGATGACAAAATTTAAAATATTGTTCCAAATTTTTCTTAGAAGATAGAAAAGTTCAAGTTCTAATCTTAATTTTACCAAAGAACATAATTCAATTCTAATTTCTCCAGAGAAAATAAAAAGCTTCCACTTCAGTTTTAAGTTAATTAAGTTAATTAAGTTTAAGTTAAATTAGAATTGAATTGTGTTCTTTGGTAAAATTCAGAAGAGAACTTGAATATTCACGATCAAAGTATAACTTTTCCAATCTTCTATGAAAAATTTGGAACAGAACTTTAAATTTTTTTCATCTCTATGTGAAAAGTCGGAACTGAATTTAAGAAAATTTAGAATTACGCGTGCGTACGTAGGCTAACCTAGCCTAACCTAACTTAACCTGACCTAACTTAATCTAGCCTAACCTAACCTAATTTAATCTTTTTACAATGTTTAAGTTAGGTTAGGTTAGCTTATCATGAGCGCTCATGATAAGTTAACCTAACCTAGCCTAACTTAAACATGGAGAAATGTTTCTAATTATTTATTAATATTTATTTATACCTAACCTAACCTAACCTATTGTTTTTGTTGGTTAGATGAATGAAATGAATTTAAGAAAAATTAGAAATAGAGTGAAACTTTTTATCTTCATGGTAAATAATCACAATCATAGTATAGCCATTCCTATCTTCTATGGAAAAAATTTAGAATTGAACTTTAAATTTTTATGTCTGTGAGAAATTATGAACTGAAATGGAAGCTTTTTCATTTTCATTGGTAGATTTCAGAATTGAGCTAACTTTTTTTCTCCTCTCTAAGAAAATTCAGAAGAGAACTTGTACATTTTGCACTTCTTCGAGAAAACTTAGAAATAAAGTGGAGCTCCATATCTTCATGAAGAATATTCACAATCAAAGTATAACTTTTTCTATCTTCTATGAAAAATTTGGAACAATATTTTAAATTTTGTCATCTCTTTGAGAAAAATCTGAATTGAAGTGGAAAATTTTATATTATTTTAGGAAAATAGAATTGATCAATAACTTATTTCATTTTCATTGAGAAAATTCAGAATCGAAGTTGAACTTTTCTTTTCCGGGAAAATATTTGGAAAAGAACTTTAAATTTTTTCATCTCTTTGAGAAAGGTCGGAATTGAATTTAAGAAAATTTAGAATTAAAATGAAACTTTTTATCTTCATGGAAAATAATCACAATCATAGTATAACTTTTCCTATCTTCTATGGAAAAATTTAGAACTGAACTTTAAATTTTTTATGTCTTGGTGAACTTAAACTGATGTGGAAGCTTTTTATTTTCTCTGGAGAAATTAGAATTGAATTATGTTCTTTGGTGAAATTCAGAAGAGAACTTGAACTTTTCTATCTTCTATGGAAAATTTGGAACAGTATTTAAAATTTTTTCATCACTTTGAGAAAAATCTGAATTGAAGTGGGAAATTTTATCATATTTTGAGAAAATAGAAATGATCAATAACTTATTTCATTTTCATTGAGAAAATTCAGAATCGAAGTTGGACTTTTCTTCACTTCTTTGAGAAAATTTAAAATTGAAGTGAAACTTTTAATCTTCAAAGGAAATAACCACAATAATAGTATAACTTTTCCTATCTTCTATGGAAAAATTTAGAACTGAACTTTAAATTTTTTATGTCATGGCGAACTTAAACTGAAGTGGAAGCTTTTTATTTTCTCTGGAGAAATTAGAATTGAATTGTGTTCGTTGGTAAAATTCAGAAGAGAACTTGATTATTCACGATCAAAGTATAACTTTTCCAATCTTCTATGAAAAATTTGGAACAGAACTTTAAATTTTTTTCATCTCTATGTGAAAAGTCGGAACTGAATTTAAGAAAATTTAGAATTAAAGTGAAACTTTTTAACTTCATGGAAAATAATCACAATCATAGTATAACTTTTCCTATCTTCTACGGAAAAATTTAGAACAGAACTTTAAATTTTTTATGTCTTGGTGAACTTAAAACTGAAGTGGAAGCTTTTATTTTCTCTGGAGAAATTAGAATTGAATTGTGTTCGTTGGTAAAATTCAGAAGATTAAATTTTTTCATCTCTTTGAGAAAGGTCGGAATTGAATTTAAGAAAATTTAGAATAAAAATGAAACTTTTTAACTTCATGGAAAATAATCAAAATCATAGTATAACTTTTCCTATCTTCTATGGAAAAATTTAGAACTGAACTTTAAATTTTTTATGTCTTGGTGAACTTAAAACTGAAGTGGAAGCTTTTTATTTTCTCTGGAGAAATTAGAATTGAATTATGTTCTTTGGTAAAATTCAGAAGAGAACTTGAACTTTTCTATCTTCTATGGAAAATTTGGAACAGTATTTTAAATTTTTTCATCTCTTTGAGAAAAATCTGAATTGAAGTGGGAAATTTTATAATATTTTGAGAAAATAGAAATGATCAATAACTTATTTCATTTTCATTCAGAAAATTCAGAATCGAAGTTGAACTTTTCTTCAACTCTTTGAGAAAATTTAAAATTGAAGTGAAACTTTTAATCTTCATAGGAAATAATCACAATCATAGTATAACTTTTCCTATCTTCTATGGAAAAATTTAGAACTGAACTTTAAATTTTTTATGTCTTGGTGAACTTAAAACTGAAGTGGAAGCTTTTTATTTTCTCTGGAGAAATTAGAATTGAATTGTGTTCTTTGGTAAAATTCAGAAGAGAACTTGAATATTCACGATCAAAGTGTAACTTTTCCAATCATCTATGAAAAATTTGGAACAGAACTTTAAATTTTTTTCATCTCTATGTGAAAAGTCGGAACTGAATTTAAGAAAATTTAGAATTAAAGTGAAACTTTTTATCTTCATGGAAAATAATCACAATCATAGTATACCTTTTCCTATCTTCTACGGAAAAATTTAGAACAGAACTTTAAATTTTTTATGTCTTGGTGAACTTAAAACTGAAGTGGAAGCTTTTTATTTTCTCTGGAGAAATTAGAATTGAATTGTGTTCTTTGGTAAAATTCAAAAGAGAACTTGAACTTTTCTATCTTCTATAAAAAATTTGGAAGTATTTTAAATTTTTCATCTCTTTGAGAAAAATCTGAACTGAAGTGGAAAATTTTTATATTATTTTGGGAAAATAGAATTGATCAATAACTTATTTCATTTTCATTAAGAAAATTCAGAATCGAAGTTGAACTTTTCTTCTTCCTGGAAAATATTTGGAACAGAACTTTAAATTTTTTCATCTCTTTGAAAAAGGTCGGAACTAAATTTAAGAAAATTTAGAATTAAAGTGAAACTTTTTATCTTCATAGAAAATAATCACAATCATGGTATAACTTTTCCTATCTTCTACGGAAAAATTTAGAATTGAACTTTAATTTTTTTTTATGTCTTGGTGAACTTAAAACTGAAGTGGAAGCTTTTTATTTTCTCTGGTGAAATTAGAATTGAATTGTGTTCTTTGGTAAAATTCAGAAGAGAACTTGAACTTTTCTATCTTCTAAGAAATATTTGGAGCAGTATCTTAAATTTTTTCATCTCTTTGAGAAAAATCTGAACTGAAGTGGAAACTTTTTATATTATTTGGAGAAAATAGAATTGATCAATAACTTATTTCATTTTCATTAAGAAAATTCAGAATCGAAGTTGAACTTTTCTTCTTCTGGGAAAATATTTGGAACAGAACTTTAAATTTTTTCATCTCTTTGAGAAAAGCCGGATCTGAATTTAAGAAAATTTAGAATTAAAGTGAAACTTTTTATCTTCATAGAAAATAATCACAATCATGGTATAACTTTTCCTATCTTCTACGGAAAAATTTAGAACTGAACTTTAAATTTTTTATGTCTTGGTGAACTTAAAGCTGAAGTGGAAGCTTTTTATTTTCTTTGGTGAAATTAGAATTGAATTGTGTTCTTTGGTAAAATTCAGAAGAGATCTTGAACTTTTCTATCTTCTAAGAAAAATTTGGATCAGAACTTTAAAATTTTTCATCTCTATGTGAAAAGTCGGAACAGAGTTTAAGAAAATTTAGAATTAAAGTGAAACTTTTTATCTTCATGGAAAATAGTCATAATCATAGTATAACTTTTCCTATCTTCTATGTAAAAATTTAGAACTGAACTTTAAATTTTTTATGTCTTGGTGAACTTAAAACTGAAGTGGAAGCTTTTTATTTTCTCTGGAGAAATTAGAATTGAATTATGTTCTTTGCTAAAATTCAGATTAGAACTTGAACTTTTCTATCTTCTAAGAAAAATTTGGAACAATATTTTAAATTTTTTCATCTCTTTGAGAAAAATCTGGATTGAAGTGGAAAATTTTTATAATATTTTGAGAAAATAGAATTGATCAATAACTTATTTCATTTTCATTAAGAAAATTCAGAATCGAAGTTGAACTTTTCTTCTTTCGGGGAAATATTTGGAACAGAACTTTAAATTTGACTCTTTGAGAAAGGTCGGAACTGAATTTAAGAAAATTTAGAATTAAAGTGAAACTTTTTATCTTCATAGAAAATAATCAAAATCATGGTATAACTTTTCCTATCTTCTATGAAAAATTTAGAACAATATTTTTAAATTTTGTCATCTCTTTGAGAAAAATCTGAATTGAAGTGGAAAATTTTATATTATTTTAGGAAAACAGAATTGATCAATAACTTATTTCATTTTCATTGTGAAAATTCAGAATCGAAGTTGAACTTTTCTTTTTCCGGGAAAATATTTGGAACAGAACTTTAAATTTTTTCATCTCTTTGAGAAAGGTCGGAATTAAATTTAAGAAAATTTAGAATTAAAGTGAAACTTTTTATCTTCATGGAAAATAATCACAATCATAGTATAACTTTTCCTATCTTCTATGGAAAAATTTAGAATTGAACTTTAAATTTTTTATGTCTTGGTGAACTTAAAAGTGATATGGAAACTTTTTATTTTCTCTGGAGAAATTAGAAATGAATTATGTTCTTTGGTAAAATTCAGAAGAGAACAAGAACTTTTCTATCTTCTATGAAAAATTTGGAACAGTATTTTAAATTTTTTCATCTGTTTGAGAAAAATCTGAACTGAAGTGGAAAATTTTTATATTATTTTGGGAAAATAGAAATGATCAATAACTTATTTCATTTTCATTGAGAAAATTCAGAATCAAAATTGAACTTTTCTTCACTACTTTGAGAAAATCTAAAATTGAAGTGAAACTTTTAATCTTCATGGAAAATAATCACAATCATAGTATAACTTTTCCTATCTTCTATAGAAAAATTTAGAAGTGAACTTTAAATTTTTTATGTCTTGGTGAACTTAAAACTGAAGTGTAAGCTTTTTATTTTCTATGGAGAAATTAGAATTGAATTATGTTCTTTGGTAAAATTCAGAAGAGAACTTGAATATTCACGATCAAAGTATAACTTTTCCAATATTCTATGAAAAATTTGGAACAGAACTTTAAATTTTTTTCATCTCTATGTGAAAAGTCGGAACTGAATTTAAGAAAATTTAGAATTAAAGTGAAACTTTTTATCTTCATGGAAAATAATCACTATCATAGTATAACTTTTCCTATCTTCTATGGAAAAATTTAGAACAGAACTTTAAATTTTTTATGTCTTGGTGAACTTAAAACTGAAGTGTAAGCTTTTTATTTTCTCTGGAGAAATTAGAATTGAATTGTGTTTGTTGGTAAAATTCAGAAGAGAACTTGAACTTTTCTATCTTCTATGAAAAGTTTGCAATAGTATTTTAAATTTTTTCATCTCTTTGAGAAAAATCTGAACTGAAGTGGAAAATTTTTATATTATTTTGGGGAAATAGAATTGATCAATAACTTATTTCATTTTCAATGAGAAAATTCAGAATCGAAGTTGAACTTTTCTTCTTCCGAGAAAATATATTGAACAGAACTTTAAATTTTTTCATCTCTTTGAGAAAGGTCGGAACTGAATTTAAGAAAATTTACAATTAAAGTGAAACTTTTTATCTTCATAGAAAATAATCAAAATCAAAGTATAACTTTTCCTATCTTCTAAGGAAAGATTTAGAACTGAACTTTAAATTTTTTATGTCTTGGTGAACTTAAAACTGACGTGGAAGCTTCACCTACGAAATACTAAGAAACCTTAGCTCAGAAAAGCCTGAAATAGCCAACTACACATCCCAAACTAGAAGTTTCAGACAACAAACACCTATGAGAGACTAAGAATCCTAGCTCTGAAAAGTCCAAAAAGCAAACTACACCTCCCAAATCATAGGTTTCAGTCAACATACATCAACGAAAGACGGGGCTCGGGGAGGGCCTTTGAGGGTCTGGGGGTGCCCTTGACGGCCGGGTGGTCCTTTGGGAGCTTGGGGGACCTTTGAGGACCAGGGGCTTCCTTCGGGGTTGGGGTAGGGGGATCGGAACCCTTTGGGGTTGGGGATAGAGGACCTCATGACACTGTTCAAATGGAACTTGTGTATTATAACGACCACAGAGTTTCACCCTCAAATCCTCTTCTAAAATCTCTTCAAAAATCATCTTTTAAAATGTCTCTAACTGTTTCGCCGAAATAATTCCCTGAAATAATAATTTGTTCTGAAAAGATATAATAAAGCCTTAAAAAAGTATTAAAATGGTGGCTCAGGAGCCTTTGGGGTGCCGGGGGCCCTTTAGGGGGGGGGGGCGGGGGAGGGGGTCCTTCTGTGTCTCAATGCACAAAAAAATATTAAAAAATGGGGGAGGGGAGTGGGAGGAGGGGATGGAAGGAGGGGGGGAGAGGGGGGGGAGAGGGGGGAGAGGGAGGGTGGCCCTTTTGGGGCCAAGGGGGGGGGGAGGGGGCCTTTGGGGCCTGTGGGGTCCTTTGGGGGTCTGGGGGACCCTTGAGGGCCGGGTGGTCCTTTGGGAGCTTGTGGGACCTTTGAGGACCGGGGGGCTTCTTTCGGGGTCGGGGTAGTGGGATCGGAACCCTTTGGGGTTGGGGTAGAGGACCTCACGACACTGCAAATGGAACTTGTGTATTATGACGACCACAGAGTTTCACCCTCAAATCCTCTTCTAAAATCATCTTTTAAATCATCTTTTAAAATGTCTCTAACTGTTTCGCCGAAATAATTCCCTAAAACGGTTTCGCCCAAATAATCCCTAATCGTAACTTCAGCGTATTCCTTTTGTTTTTGGCATCTCTGCGCTAACGCATTTGAAATTACTAAGAAACCTGATTCCCGCGCTAAAACAATTCATCGCTAAGATGTTTCTTGGAGAATTGTTTCCATGGCGTTTGGTTATTAATATCTTTTGGAGTTCGACCAGTAGAACTGTTTCCGAGGCAAAGACATTAATGACTTGGATCTATTCCTGGAGAATCGTTTCTAGGCGAAAATTTTTAAAGTCTGACAGATGATGTCATTGGTTGATTGATCTGTCAAGAAAGGGGAATTAATTTGTTGTTTCTAAGGGGAATTATTGATTCACGAAAGGGGAATTGAGGTCGACAGCACAGGTGTTCCATATTCCTGGACACCTTGACATTCGCTGAGAGCGTGCACTTACATCAACAACAACATCAACACCTTTGGAAATTTAGGTCATTGACTCCGGTAGCCGTTAGACTCAATAATCCATCAAAGTGAGAAAGTTCCTGTTTTTCCATTCTCACTGACAAAAACCATAAAACAGACATAAATTACTGTTGACATCCATGAAAAACATCAAATAAATTGACCAACACACATAACCATCCAAGAAAACATCCATCAATGTGAGAAAATTCCTGTTTTTCATTCTCACTGACAAAAACCATAAAACAGACATAAATCGATGTTGACATCCATGAAAAACATCGAATAAATTGACCAACACACATAACCGTCCAAGAAACATCCATCAATGTGAGAAAATTCCTGTTTTTTCAAGTGAGAAAAATACTGTTTTTCCATTCTCACTGACAAAAACCATAAAACAGACATAAATTACTGTTGACATCCATGAAAAACATCAAATAAATTGACCAACACACATAACCGTCCATGAAACATCCATAAATGTGAGAAAATTCATGTTTTTTCAAATGAGAAAAATACTGTTTTTCCATTCTCACTGACAAAAACCATAAACCACATGGTTCTCGTGGGAGTTTAAAAAAAAGTGTCCGGATCGGGATTTGAAGGGGTATTGTCCTCGTGGGAGCTCATGCGGCATCTCTACTCATCAGCCCTTTCTATTTTTAATCGAACGAGCCTTTTCGAAGTTCCCCCCTCGATACGAAGTGCCCTGGTCTAAACAACAACAACAACAAAAAATAATATATTATACCCACATCGATCTTTACTATAAAAATGCCAATCCTTCCAATCACATTCAACTATTAAAACATCCTAAAAGACCTAATTTCCAGAACGTTCAACTACGTTGAACAAAATGGATATCCCAAAATCTTGATTGGATGTGTTTTGGAAAATGGTGGGTGTGAGAGGGGCGTTAGTCGCTATCAAAAGAAGCTGCAATTAATTTTACATTAGTTTTACAAGCTAATGTTGAACTGAATCAATAAATTAGGCTAGATATTAGTCTTCCATTGGTTTCGCAAGTTAATTTTGAAGTGAATCAATAAATTAGGCTGGATATTAGTTGGCCTCCCCCCGGCTATTCAGCGTTTCCCCAGGTGGCAATAGGGGAACGCCCTACAGATATGTGGGGTACCTCCACAGGGGGCATGGACCAAGGGGGGACCTTGTCCCTGGGGGTCCATAATAGAAACTGGGGCAACCTCGCCCGGGGTCATAAATACAGGCGGAGGAGGAAGAAGGCCCCTCAAATGTACACTCAAAAGGGCCCACTGGTTTGTCCACAAGTCTCGGGAGTTACAAACCTTCTCCCAGTAATGGGTTAAATTGCAAAATGATGCAGAACACCATCGTGGGAGGATCCTCTATAGGAGGACAACTGCGGCAGGGTGTAAGATCTAGTTCTATGGACAACGGCCTCTGCAAAGGGCTGCCTCGACCCTGTCGGGGTACCTGCAAGACTGGGAACCTTGCGGTCAACTCTTTTCCTAATTGAGGAGTGGCGCCCCTCGAGGAAATTATAGCCTAGTAAACGATGCTGCATTCGCACGTGATTCTGACTAATGGATAATTCATCTGGGCTTGGTATGTTTTAAACGGGCGTTTTCGGGCTGAAAAACCTCTTCCTAGCTGATTTATCTATTATGGGCTGCCTCCCCATAGTAGCATAATATTTGTAGGCATGAATATATAATGAGTCGGAGGTAATAGGCTTGAGATTGTCTGTGCAGGATTTCGACTGTGGTTGATAGAAGAGCATCGCCAAGTGCTGAAAACCATGTTGTGACCAAGATGGGCCCAGGATTGCACAAAGCCCCTATTCTTGGAGGTCCCAGGGACTTCTTGCTGTCCGGTTCTAAGCCGGATTAAGCACTTCGGTGTAGACTTCAGAAGATATGTGATCCCCGTCCTGCACTGGTATCCGAGATCATTGCTTTTTCGGAAGTGAAAATAATTTCAATCATTTAAAGAACATGAAAATTGGAACTTGGAATGATACGACGTTAAAAAAATGACTATCGTATCGACATTTTGACTGATGAGTTCAGACGATTCGAACTGGATTTATTACGAGTTTCAGAAACTCATATCCCAGGGGTAGAAAGTATGAAATTAGGTGATATAGAATTTGTTTACTCAGGCAGGAAGGATGGGGTACATAGACAGGGAGTAGGGCTCATGATGCACAAGGAAGCTGCTAAGTCTTGTTTAGGATGGGAAGGTATTAATAATAGGATACTAATTTCTCAATTTATGACTAAAAAATTTCAGAATATCAGTTTTAGTAGTATATGCCCCTGTAGAACCGACTGACGGAGATACTAGTGACCCAGATGAATTTTACTTACAGTTACAGGAGCAAATAGATAGGGTCCAAGTTGGAAATATGATGTTTTTATTGGGAAATTTTAACACCCAGGCTGGTAGAAATAGGGATAGATGGTACCCTAGCCTAGGTAAATTTGGTGTAGGAAAAGAAAACAGTAATGGATACACACGTTTGCAATTTTGTACGTATAACAATCTAGTTATAACCAATACGGTGTTTGGTCGTAAAATGGCTCATAAGTTAACACGGTATTCACGTGATGGTAAGACAACAAACTTTATGGATTATGTTATTGAAAACCGAATACTGGCAGGATCAATACAAGATACTAGGGTATAAAGGAGTGCCGTTACTGATGTTAAGAGTAAAGATCACCTCTAGTAGTGTCAAGGGTTAATTTAAAGCTGAAATATTGGAAGGGTAACTACCTCCCGGGAAGTTATGATGAGAGTTTAAAATTTGAAACCGAATACTGGCAGGATCAATACAAGATACTAGGGTATATAGGAGTGCCGTTACTGATGTTAAGAGTAAAGATCACCTCTAGTAGTGTCAAGGGTTAATTTAAAGCTGAAATATTGGAAGGGTAACTACCTCCCGGGAAGTAATGATGTTGGTAGACTCCAGGATAAGAATTTGAGAGAAACTTTCCAGGAACAGTTGAATTCTAAACTTGAGAGTTTAAAATTTGATAATGTGGAAGATGGTTGGAATAATTTTAGAAAATAATTTCAGAAGTTGCTGAAGGTGTCTTAGGGAAGAAAGTTAGAACTGCAGCTAAGAATATTAGTGGAAAAGCTTTATGTTTGATAGAAAGGAGAAAGGACTTCCACAAGAAATACCTTAGTGATAGATCATATAAAACAAATGGAATGTAAATAAAGTGGAGAAAGCATTAAAATATGAACTAAGGAGGTGTGAAGTAGAGGCCATGGATAAAATTGCCGAGGATCTGGAAGATGCAGCTAGACGGCATAATAGTAAAATATTGTACTGGAATGTTAACAAATTGAGAGGAAGTAGTCAATAATAGGGATGGGCCAGGAGGCGTGGGGGGGACCGTGTGCTGCCATCTACAATTTAGTCTAACGCTGTACGATCATAATTTATTAAAGGATTATTGCTCGACGAAGGGGAGAGAATTTCTGAGAACTTGATTTGCATAATCGAAGGGGAAGTAGATTTCTGAGAAATTTATTTACATAATCGAGGGGAATTATTGATTCACGAAAGGGGAACTTATTTCTTGTTTCTAAGGGGAATTATTAATCCATGAAAGGGGAATTAATTTTTTGTTTCTATGGGGAATTATTGATCCATTAACGGAATTAGAAATGACATCACTTGTTTCCTATGAATTATACGGGACTCTAAAGAGATAGAAATTCTATTTTAAATATGGGTTCTCTGGTCTTTAGACTTAGTGATAAATTCTTTAATATTCTATCGAAGCCATCGGAATTAGAAATGACATCACTTGTTTCCTAGGAATTATACGGGACTCTAAAGAGATAGAAATTCAATTTTGAAATATGGCTTCTCTGATCTTTAGTGACAGAGATAAATTGATATTCCATTTTTAAATAAGGCTTCTCTGATCTTTAGGTCAGAGAAATAAATTGATATTTTATCAAAGCCATAATAGTGTAGCTAGGAACACCTTCAAGATGAAAAGATAAACGCAGGAAAGGGTTTCATGGGAATTTCAATTGTGACAGCGCAGGGATGCCGAAACAAAGGAACACGCAGAAACTACGTTTAGAGTTTATTTGGGCGAAACCACTTGAGAAATTTTAAAAGATGATTTAGGCGAAACGGTTTGAGACATTTTAGAAGATGATTTGGGCAAAACAGTTTGAGAAATTTTAGAAGATGATTTTAGAAGATGAATTAGAAGATGATTTGGGGTGAAACTCTGTGGTCGGAATAATACACAAGTTCCAATTGAACAGTGTTGTAAGGTCCCCTACCCCAACCCCAAAGGGCCCCCCTACCCCAAAACCAAAGGGCATCATTCTCCCTGGCCCCCCAAAGGCCCCCCGGTCCCCTCAAATGCCTCCGGACCCCCAATGGCCCCTCGGGTTCTCAAAGGCCCCCCCGACCCCCAAAGACCCCCCGGACCCCCAAAGGACCCCCGGGACCCCCAAAGAGCCCCCCCCCATTTTTAATACTTTTTTGTGCACTTGAGACACAGAAGGGTCCCCCTCATTTCAAAAGGCTTTATTATATCTTTTCAGATCAAGTTCTTTACGTAAAGTCCTTCCTTAACCAATTTTACAACTTGAAGTACTCATCTTTTTCACCCACAACTTTACTTTACGACTTTTTGAATACCCCGACATCAAGCAATACTTTTCAAAAGGCTTTTTTATATCTTTTCAGAACAAGTTCCTTTCTTAATGTCCCTCTTAAACCCATTTTACAAGTCAAAGTACTTATCCTTTTCACCACAACTTTACTTTACGACTTTTTTGCACACCCCAACATCAAGCAATACTTTTCAAAAGGATTTAATATATCTTTCCAGAACAAGTTCTTTACGTAATGTCCCTCCTAAACCCATTTTACAACTTGAAGTACTCATCTTTTTCACCGACAACTTTACTTTATGACTTTTGGAATACCCCGACATCAAGCAATACTTTCAAAAGGTTTTTAATATCTTTTCAGAACAAGTTCCATTCTTAATATCCCCCATAAACCAATTTTACAACTTGAAGTACCAATCCTTTTCATCCACAACTCTACTTTAATGCCTTTTTGAATACCCCAACACCAAGCAGTACTTTCAAAAGGCTTTTTTATATCTTTTCAGAACAAGTTCCTTTCTTAATGTCCCCACCTAAACCAATTTTATAACTTGAAGTACTCATTCTTTTCACCCACAACTCTACTTTAATGGCTTTTCGAATACCCCAACACCAAGCAATACTTTCAAAGGCTTTTTTAAATCTTTCCAGAACAAGTTCTTTACGTAATATCCTCCCTAAATCAATTTTACAACTTGAAGTACTCATCTTTTTCACCCACAACTTTACTTTACGACTTTTTGAATACCCCGACATCAAGCAATACTTTTCAAAAGGCTGTTTTTTTTATATCTTTTCAGAACAAGTTCCTTTCTTAATGTCCCTCTTAAACCTATTTTACAATTTGAAGTACTCATCCTTTTAACCACAACTTTATTTTACGGCTTTTTTGCACACCCCAACATCAAGCAATACTTTACAAAAGGCTTTATTATATCTTTTCAGAACAAGTTCTTTACGTAATGTCCTTCCTCAACCAATTTTACAACTTGAAGTACTCATCTTTTTCACCGACAACTTTACTTTACGAATTTTTGAATACCCCAACACCAAGCAATACTTTCGAAAGCCTTTTTTATATCTTTTCAGAACAAGTTCCATTCTTAATGTCCCCCCTAAACCAATATTACAACTTGAATTACCCATTCCTTTTATCCACAACTCTACTTTAATGGCTTTTTGAATGCCCCAACACCATGCAATACTTTCAAAAGGCTTTTTTATATCTTTTCAGAACAAGTTATTTTCTTAATGACCCCCCTAAACCAGTTTTACAACTTGAAGTACTCATTCTTTTCACACCCAACTTTATTAAAAAATCAAATATTATTAATAAAATCACATGTGTTTTAAATGTGGGCATCAAAGTAACAACATTTTACCTTAAAACTAACATACTTTTACTGAACACACACAAATTTCTCTTAGAAATAATATTTTTCATCAGTAATAACACTTTTTCTATTCGAACTAGCAAGTTTTCTACCAAAGATACCAAAATTTTCTTAGAAGTAACAATTTTTTGTTTGTGATAATAACTTTTCTGTCAGAAGTAGCAAGTTCTGCTTAACACTAACAAACCTTATCATCAAAGTAACAATATTTTACCTTAAAACTAACATACTTTTACTGAACACACACAAATTTCTCTTAGAAATAATATTTTTCATCAGTAATAACACTTTTTCTATTCGAACTAGCAAGTTTTCTACCAAAGATACCAAATTTTTCTTTGTAGAAGTAACAATTTTTTGATTGTGATAACAACTTTTCTGTCAGAAGTAGCAAGTTCTGCTCATCACTAACAAACCTTCTCATCAAAGTAACATCATTTTACCTTAAAACTAACATACTTTTACTGAACACACCCACAAGTTTCTAACAAACCTTCTCATCAAAGTAACATCATTTTACCTTAAAACTAACATACTTTTACTGAACACACCCACAAGTTTCTCTTAGAAATAATATTTTTCATCAGTGATAGCTTTTTTTCTATTCGAACTAGCAAGTTTTTTACCAAAGATACCAAATTTTTTCTTAGAAGCAACAATTTTTTGATTGTGATAACAACTTTTTTGTCACAAGTAGTAAGTTTTTCTTAATACTAACAAATTTTCTCATCAAAGTAACAATATTTTATTTTAAAACTAACATACTTTTACTGAAAACATAAATTTATATTAGAAATAATATTTTTCATCAGTGATAACACTTTTTCTGTTCGAACTAGCAAGTTTTCTACCAAAGATACCAAATTTTTTCTTATAAGTAACAATTTTTGATTGTGATAACAGCTTTTCTGGCAGAAGTAGCAAGTTTTGCTTAACACTAACAAACCTTCTCATCAAAGTAACATCATTTTACCTTAAAACTAACATACTTTTACTGAACACACACAATTTTCTCTTAGAAATAATATTTTTCATCAGTGATAACACATTTTCAGTTTGAACTAGAAAGTTTTGCTTAACACTAACAAATTTTTCTGTCAAAGATACTTTTTTTCTTAGAAGTAACAATTTTTTCGTTATGATAAAGTATTCTACCAAAGATACCAATTTTTTTCTTAGAAGTAACATTTTTTGTTTGTGATAACAACTTTTCTGTCAGAAGTAGCAAGTTCTACTTAACACTAACAAATTTTCTTATCAAAGGAACTTCATTTTATCTTAAAATTAAATAAAAAAACAAGTTTTTTAAACTGAAAGTAAGGAGCGACATGAAAACTTAAAACGAACAGAAATTATTCCGTATATGAAAGGGGCTGTCCCCTCCTCAACGCCTCGCTCTTTACGCTAAAGTTTTTTATTGTTTTAAAAAATTAAGTTGTGAGACAGAGTTAAACTTTAGCGTAAAGAGCAAGGCGTTGAGGAGGTGACAACCCCTTTCATATACGGAATAATTTCTGTTCGTTTTAAGTTTTAATCTCGCTCCTTACTTTCAATTTAAAAAACTTTGTTTTTTATTTAATTTTTGATCGTTTTTTAGTTAATGCAGCTTTTATTTTGGCTCATCGTCATTGAATAAGTAAACAAAATTTGCATAAAAATTTTACTCTTCTTTTGCTAAATGGCTGTCTCTAAATTTGGTTCTGACGTAATTTACAAATTAACTTACGTAACGAACTTCTATATTCGTATATCTTTCTTCTGGCAAAAAATACGTTGCACATATAGTTGCAGATTTTTGCAAATATGAGCTTGAAACCTATGTAATAGGGTTTTCTGATACGCTGAATCTGACGGTGTGATTTTCATTAAAATTCTTTCACTTGTAGGGGATGTTCCCCCCTCTTTAAAAAATCAGGTAAATTTTCTCAGGCTCGTAGCCTTTGATGAGTAATACTAAATTTAATAAAATTTATATATTTAGAATCAGCATTATAAGCCCATTCTTTTGATACATTTAAAATTTCTATTACTATTAAGCCGTATCGCTTGTTTTTTTGTTTTTTTTATTACATATATGTTATTACGTATATGAGGGGGTTCTCCCCTTAGTCAATACCCCGCTCTCTAAGTTAAAAGTTAAAAAAAAATTTAATTCACAAACCCCTGAATCACAAAGGCCGTTTAATTAGAATAGATAGCTCTTTTGAAAGCACTAATAAAAACTGTAGCGTAAAGAGCGAGGTATTGACTTGGGGGAGAGCCCCTCATATACGTAATAATTTCTGTTTGTTTTAAGTTCTAATGTTGCTTCTTACTTTCAGTTGAAAAAACTCGTTTTTTAATTTAATTTCTGATCGTTTTTTAAATAATGCTTGGAAATCCGGCGCACCCTTCATAGAAATGTCCCTTACCCCAAAGAAACATCCTCCACGGAAAGATTATCCCGATTAACCCCTCCTCCAGCCCCCCCCCCCCCCCCCAACAGAAAAAATTCTTCCTGAAAATGTCTGTATACTTCCCAATAACCAATACAATATGTAAGGCATGGGCAAAGTTCATATCTTGCAGCCCTTCCCCTGGGAACTGTGGGGGATTAAGTCATCCTAAAAGACATATTTATTATATTTTTGACTATTCTGAACAAAATGGCTATCTCAAAATTTTAATTGGGTGACTTTGAGAAAAAAAAGAGCGTGGAAGGGGTTTGGAGGGTGAGCATCGTGATCTTTCTTCGAGCAAAAAATGCAAATTTCCACCTTTTTGCAGATAGGAGCGTGAAACTTCTTTAATAGGGTTCTCTGATAAGCTGAATGTGATGGTGTAATTTTTGTTAAAGTTAATTAAAAATGCAAAATTCCCCATTTTTGCAGATAGGGGTTTGAAGCTTCTTTAATAATGTTCGTTGACAAGCTGAGTCTGATGGTGTGAATTTCATTAAAGTGAATTAAAAAATTTTGAAAGTAAAACAAAATTTTATTGTTTCAAAAAAATTGAGTTGTGAGAAAGTCAAACTTTAGCGTAAAGAGCGAGGCGTTGAGGAGGGGACAGCCCCTTTCATAGGTGAACGTTTTTTAATTAATGCAGGTTTTTATTTTGGCTCACCTCGCATGAATAATTAAAACGAAATTTGCATATTAATTTTACTTTTATTTGGTTAGGTTAAATGGCTTTCTCGAAACTTGTTGAATTTTATTTACGAACGTTTTTATTAGTAATAAATATACGTAACTTACGAATTAACTTACGTAACGAACTTCTATATTCATATGTTTTTAATACGTATATTAGGGGGTTTGCCCCCTAGTCAATACCTTGCTGTTTAAGCTAAAGTTCGAATTTTGTTCCAATTCTTTAAAAATGACCCCTTAATCACAAAGGCCGTTAATTAGAATAAATAGCTCTTATGAAAGTACTAAAAAATCTTTTGCTTAAAGAGCGATGCCTTGAGTAGAAGGT
Organism: Artemia sinica; assembly: GCA_027921565.1. NCBI lineage: Eukaryota > Metazoa > Arthropoda > Branchiopoda > Anostraca > Artemiidae > Artemia > Artemia sinica. The sequence goes on along the minus strand of CM051256.1, from coordinate 59,747,937 downwards.
GAACCCAATCATATAGCTAATATTTTTTTGTTTGTTTTAAGTTTTGATGTTGCTCCTTACTTTCAGTTGAAAAACTTGTTTTTTTTTACATTTAATTTCTTATTTTTTTTAAATAATGAGGGGAAATCCGGCGCCCCTTCATAGCAATGTCCCTTCCCCAATGAAAACTTCCTTCATGAAAAGATCCTCCCATATAACCCCCGACCTAACCCCATCCCCCACTACCAGAAAATATTCCCCCTGAAAACGTCTGTATACTTCCCAATAACCAATACTATATGTTAACATTGGGTAGAGTTCATAACTTTCAGCCCTCTCCCTGGGGGTTTCTAGGGATTAAGTCATCCTAAAAGACATAGTTATAATATTTTCGACCATGCTGACTAAAATGGCTATCTCAAAATTTTTATCGGGTGACTTTAGGAAAAAATGAGCATGGGAGGGGGCTTAGTTGCCCTCTATTTTTTGGTCACTTGAAAAGGGCACTAGAACTTTTAATTTCCGTTCCAATGAGCCCTCCCACGATATTCTAGGACCACTGGGTCGATACGACCACCCCTGGAAAAAAAACAACAAATAAACACGCATCCGTGATATTTCTTCTGGCAAAAAATGGAAAATTCCACATTTTTGTAGATAGGAGCTTGAAAACTCTACAGTAGGGTTCTTTGATACGCTGAATATGATGGTGTGATTTTCATTAAGGTTCTATAAATTTTAGGGGGTCTTTCCCCCTTTTTTCGAAAATCAGCCAAATATTCTCAGAAGCGTAACTTTTGATAGGTAAGATTAAACTTGATGAAACTTATATATTTGAAATCAGAATTAAAATCTGATTCTTTTGATGTATCTATTGGTATTAAAATTCCGTTTTTTAGAGTTTCGGTTACCATTGAGCCGGGTCGCTCCTTACTTACAGTTCGTTACCACGAGCAGTTTGACTAAAATACTTTTACTGAACACACACAAATTTCTCTTGGAAATAATATTTTTCATCAGTGATAACACTTTTTCTGTTCGAACTAGCAAGTATTCTACCAAAGATACCAAATTTTTTCTTAGAAGTAAGAATTTTTGATTGTGATAACAACTATTCTGGCAGAAGTAGCAAGTTTTACTTAACACTAACAAACCTTCTCATCAAAGTAACAATATTTTACCTTAAAACTAACATACTTTTACTGAACATACACAATTTTCTCTTGGAAATAATATTTTTAGCAGTGTTAACACTTTTTCTGTTCGAACTAGCAAGTATTCCACCAAAGATACCAAATTTTTTCTTAGAAGTAAGAATTTTTAGATTGTGATAACAACTATTCTGGCAGAAGTAGCAAGTTTTACTTAACACTAACAAACCTTCTCATCAAAGTAACAATATTTTACCTTAAAACTAACATTTCTGGCAGAAGTAGCAAGTTTTACTTAACACTAACAAACCTTCTCATCAAAGTAACAATATTTTACCTTAAAACTAACATACTTTTACTGAACATACACAATTTTCTCTTAGAAATAATATTTTTCATCAATGATAACACATTTTCAGTTCGAACTAGCAAGTTTTGCTTAACACTAACAAATTTTCTCATCAAAGTAACAATATTTTATCTTAAAACTAACACACTTTTACTGAACACACACAAATTTCTCTTAGAAATAATATTTTTCATCAGTGATAACACTTTTTCTGTTCGAACTAGCAAGTTTTCTACCAAAGATACCAAATTTTTTCTTAGAAGTAACAATCATTTTATCTTAAAACTAACAAACTTTTACTGAACACACACAAATTTTTCTTGGAAATAATATTTTTCATCAGTGATAACAATTTTTCTGTTCGAACTAGCAAGTATTTTACCAAAGATACCAAATTTTTTCTTAGAAGTAACAATTTTTAGATTGTAATAACAACTTTTCTGTCACAAGTAGCAAGTTTTGCTTAATACTAACAAACCTTCTCATCAAAGTAACAATATTTTACCTTAAAACTAACATACTTTTACTGAACAAACACAATTTTCTCTTAGAAATAATATTTTTCATCAGTGATAACACCATTTCAGATCGAACTAGCAAGTTTTGCTTAATACTAACAAATTTTCTCATCAAAGTAACAATATTTTATCTTAAAACTAACACACTTTTACTGAACACACACAAATTTCTCATAGAAATAATATTTTTTATCATTTATAGCACTTTTTCTGTTATAACTAGCGAGTTTTCTACCAAAGATACCAAATTTTTTCTTAGAAGTAACAATTTTTGATTGTGATAACAACTTTTCTGGCAGAAGTAGCAAGTTTTGCTTAACACTAACAAACCTTCTCATCAAAGTAACAACATTCTTCCTTAATACTACTTAACACTAACAAATTTTCTCATCAAATTAACAATATTTTATCTTAAAACTAACATATTTTTACTGAACACACACAAATTTCTCTTAGAAATAATATTTTTCATCAGTGATAACACTTTTTCAGTTCGAACTAGCAAGTTTTCTATCAAAGATACCAAATTTTTTCTTAGAAGTAACAATTTTTTGATTGTGATAACAACTTTTCTGTCAGAAGTAGCAAATTTTGCTTAACACTAACAAACCTTCTCATCAAAGTAACAACATTCTTCTTTAATACTACCAAACGTTTACTTAACACACACAATTTTCTCTTAGAAATAATATTTTTCATCAGTGATATCACGCTTTCTGTTCGAACTAGCAAGTTTTCTACCAAAGATACCAAATTTTTTTTAGAATTAACAATTTTTTGATTGTGATAACAACTTTTCTGTCAGAAGTAGCAAGTTTTACTTAACACTAACAAATTTTCTCATCAAAGTAACAATATTTTATCTTAAAACTAACATACTCATACTTAACACACACAAATTTCTCTTAGAAATAATATTTTTCGTCAGTGATAACACGTTTCCTGTTTGAACTAGCAATTTTTCTGTCAAATATAGCAAATTTTTTCTTAGAAGTAACTTTTCTTCGATTGTGATAACAACTTTTCTGTCAGAAGTAGCAAGTTTTGATTAACACTAACAAATCTTCTCTTCAAAGTAACAACATTCTTCCTTAATACTACCAAATGTTTACTTAACACTAACAGATTTTCTCTTCGAATCATCAACTTTTCCCTAATACTAACATACTTTTACTTAAACACTCAAATTTCTCATAGAAATAACACTTTTCGTCAGCGATAACACGTTTTCTGCTTGAAGTAGCAAGTTTTCTGTCAAAGATACTTTTTTTCTTAGAAGTAACAATTTTTCGTTATGATAACAAGTTTTCTGTTCGAACTAGCAAGTTTTCTGCCAAAGATACCATATTTTTTCTCAGAAGTAACAATTTTTTGATTGTGATAACAACTTTTCTGTCAGAAGTAGCAAGTTTTGCTTAACACAAACAAACCTTCTCATCAAAGTAACAACATTCTTCTTTAATAATATCAAATGTTTACTTAAAACACAATTTTCTCTTAGAAATAATATTTTTCATCAGTGATATCACTAGTTCTGTTCGAACTAGCAAGTTTTCTACCAAAGATACCAAATTTATTCTTAGAAGTAACAATTTTTGATTGTGATAACAACTTTTCTTTCAGACGTAGCAAGTTTTACTTAAAACACACAATTTTCTTTTAGAAATAATATTTTTCATCAGTGATAACACTTTTTCGGTTCGAACTAGCAAATTTTCTACCAAAGATACCAAATTTTTTCTTAGAAGTAACAATTTTTCGTTATGATAACAAGTTTTCTGTTCGAACTAGCAAGTTTTCTGCCAAAGATACCAAATTTTTTCTCAGAAGTAACAATTTTTTTTATTTTGATAACAACTTTTCGGTCTGAACTGGCAATTTTTGCTTAACACTAACAAATTTTCTCATCAAAGTAACAACCTTTTACCTTAAAACTAACATACTCTTACTTAACACACACAAATATGTCATAGAAATAATATTTTGCGTCAGTGATAGCACTTTTTCTGTTCGAACTAGCAAGTTTTCTACCAAAGATACCAAATTTTTTTTTAGAAGTAACAATCATTTTATCTTAAAACTAACATACTTTTACTGAACACAGACAAATTTCTCTTGGAAATATTATTTTTCATCAGTGATAACACTTTTTCTGTTCGAACTAGCAAGTATTCTACCAAAGATACCAAATTTTTTCTTAGAAGTAACAATTTTTTGATTGTGATAACAACTTTTCTGTCAGAAGTAGCAAGTTTTGCTTAACTATAATAAACCTTCTCATCAAAGTAACAATATTTTACCTTAAAACTAACATACTTTTACTGAACACACACAATTTTCTCTTAGAAATAATATTTTTCATCAGTGATAACACTTTTTCAGTTCGAACTAGCAAGTTTTCTATCAAAGATACCAAATTTTTTCTTAGAAGTTACAATTTTTTGATTGTGATAACAACTTTTCTGACAGAAGTAGCAAGTTTTGCTTAACACTAACAAACCTTCTCATCAAAGTAACAACATTCTTCTTTAATACTACCAAACGTTTACTTAACACACACAATTTTCTCTTAGAAATAATATTTTTCATCAGTAATATCACGCTTTCTGTTCGAACTAGCAAGTTTTCTACCAAAGATACCAAATTTTTTTTAGAATTAACAATTTTTTGATTGTGATAACAACTTTTCTGTCAGAAGTAGCAAGTTTTGCCTAACACTAACAAATTTTCTAATCAAAGTAACAATATTTTATCTTAAAACTAACCGACTCATACTTAACACACACAAATTTCTCTTAGAAATAACACTTTTCGTCAGCGATAACATTCTGCTTGAAGTAGCAAGTTTTCTGTCAAAGATACTTTTTTTCTTAGAAGTAACAATTTTTCGTTATGATAACAAGTTTTCTGTTCGAACTAGCAAGTTTTCTGCCAAAGATACTATTTTATTCGTAGAAGTAACAATTTTTTGATTGTGATAACAACTTTTCTGACAGAAGTAGCAAGTTTTGCTTAACACAAAAAAAACCTTCTCATCAAAGTAACAACATTCTTCTTTAATACTATCAAACGTTTACTTAACACACAATTTTCTCTTAAAAATAATAGTTTTCATCAGTGTTATCACTTGTTCTGTTCGAACTAGCAAGTTATCTACCAAAGATACCAAATTTATTCTTAGAAGTAACAATTTTTGATTGTGATAACAACTTTTCTGTCAGAAGTAGCAAGTTTTACTTAACACACACAATTTTCTCTTAGAAATAATATTTTTCATCAGTGATATCACTTGTTCTGTTCAAACTAGCAAGTTTTCTACCAAAGATACCAAATTTTTTCTTAGAAGTAACAATTTTTGATTGTGATAACACGTTTTCTGTTCGAACTAGCAAGTTTTTTGCCAAAGATACCAAATTTTTTCTCAGATGTAACAATTTTTTTCTATTGTGATAACAACTTTTCGGTCTGAACTAGCAAGTTTTGCTTAACACTAACAAGTTTTCTCATCAAAGTAACAACATTTTACCTTAAAACTAACATACTCTTACTTAACACACACAAATTTCTCATAGAAATAATATTTTGCGTCAGTGATAACACGTTTTCTGTTCGAACTAGAAAGTTTTCTGTCAAAGATACCAAATTGTTTCTCAGAAGTAACTTTTCTTTGATTGTGATAACAACTTTTCTGACAGAAGTAGCAAGTTTTGATTAACACTAACCAATCTTCTCTTCAAAGTAACAACATTCTTCCTTAATACTACCAAACGTTTACTTGACACTTACAGATTTTCACTTTGAAGCATCAACTTTTCCTTAATACTAACATACTTTTAATTAACACACTCAAATTTCTTTTAGAAATAACACTTTTCATCAGTGATAACACATTTTCTGCTTGAGCTTGCAAGTTTTCTCTCAAAGATACCAAATTTTTTCTTAGAAGTAGCAATTTTCGTTATGATGACAAGTTATCTGTTAGAAATAACAAGTTTTAAGTCATTCATACCAAATTTTTCTTGGAATTAACAATTTTTTCGTTGATGATAACAATTTTTCTGTCAGAAGTAGCGATCTATCCCTAACATTAACAAAGCTTCGCATCGAAGTAACAAATTTTTCTTAATACTAACAAACTTTTACTTAACACTACCAAATTTCTCTTAGAAGTAACAGGTTTTTAACAAGTTCTTAAAGTTAGGTTTCTCTGCGTTCAAGTTAGGTTCATCTAACCTCCAAAACCATAGGTTAGGTTAGGTTAAGTATAAATAAATATTAATAAATAAATAGAAACATTTCTCCATGTTTAAGTGGTTTCTCTACATTTAAGTTAGGTTCATCTAACGTCCAAAACCATAGGTTAGGTTAGGTATAAATAAATATTAATAAATAAATAGAAACATTTCTTTATGTTTAAGTTAGGTTAGGTTAGCTTATCATGAGCGCTCATAATAAGCTAACATAACCTAGCCTAAATTAAAAAATTTGACAAGAAAAATTTGGTTTGAATGACTTAAAACTTGTTATTTCTAAGAGATAACTTGTCATCATAACGAAAATTGCTACTTCTAAGAAAAAATTTGGTATCTTTGAGAGAAAACTTGCAAGCTCAAGCAGAAAATGTGTTATCACTGATGAAAAGTGTTATTTCTAAGAGAAATTTGAGTGTGTTAAGTAAAAGTATGTTAGTATTAAGGAAAAGTTGATGCTTCGAGGTGAAAATCTGTTAGTGTTAAGTAAACGTTTGGTAGTATTAAGGAAGAATAATGTTACTTTGAAGAGAAGATTTGTTAGAGTTAATCAAAACTTGCTACTTCTGTCAGAAAAGTTGTTATCACAATCAAAGAAAAGTTACTTCTGAGAAAAAATTTGGTATCTTTGACAGAAAACTTGCTAGTTCGAACAGAAAACGTGTTATCACTGACGTAAAATATTATTTCTAAGAGAAATTTGTGTGTGTTAAGTAAGAGTATGTTAGTTTTAAGGTAAAATGTTGTTACTTTGATGAGAAAATTTGTTAGTGTTAAGCAAAACTTGCTAAATCTGACCGACAAGTTGTTATTACAATCAAAAAAATTGTTACTTCTAAGAAATATTATGGTATCTTTGGCAGAAAACTTGCTAGTTTGAACAGAAAACTTGTTATCATAACGAAAAATTGTTACTTCTAAGAAAAAATTTGGTATCTTTGGTAGAAAACTTGCTAGTTCGAACCGAAAAAGTGTTATCACTGATGAAAAATATTATTTCTAAGAGAAAATTGTGTGTGTTAAGTAAAACTTCATACTTCTGACAGAAAAGTTGTTATCACAATCAAAAATTGTTACTTCTAAGAATAAATTTGGTATCTTCGACAGAAAACTTGCTAGTTCGAACAGAAAACTTGTTATCATAACGAAAAGTTGTTACTTCTAAGATATAAAAAGTATCTTTGACAGAAAACTTGCTACTTCAAGCAGAAAACGTGTTATCGCTGACGAAAAGTGTTATTTCTAAGATAAATTTGAGTGTTTAAGTAAAAGTATGTTTGTATTGTGGAAACGTTGATGATTCGAAGAGAAAATCTGTTAGTGTTAAGTAAACATTTGGTAGTATTAAGGAAGAATGTTGTTACTTTGAAGAGAAGATTTGTTAGTGTTAATCAAAACTTGCTACTTCTGACAGAAAAGTTGTTATCACAATAAAAAAAAATGTTACTTCTAAGAAAAAATTTAGTATATTTGACAGAAAAGTTGCTAGTTCGAACAGGAAACGTTTTATTACTGACGAAAAATATTATGTCTAAGAGAAATTTGTGTGTGTTAAGTATGAATATGTTAGTTTTAAGATCAAATATTGTTACTTTGATGAGAAAATTTGTTAGTGTTAAGCAAAACTTGCTACTTCTGACAGAAAAGTTGTTATCACAATAAAAAAATTGTTACTTCTAAGAAAAAGTTTTGTATATTTGACAGAAAACTTGCTAGTTCGAACAGAAAACGTGTTATCACTGATGAAAAATATTATTTCTAAGAGAAATTTGTGTGTCTTAAGTATGAGTATGTTAGTTTTTAAGATAAAATATTGTTACTTTGATGAGAACATTTGTTAGTGTTAAGCAAAACTTGCTACTTCTGACAGAAAAGTTGTTATCACAATCAAAAAATTGTTACTTCTAAAAAAAAATTTGGTATCATTGGTAGAAAACTTGCTAGTTTGAACAGAAAGCGTGATATCACTGATGAAAAATATTATTTATAAGAGAAAATTGTGTGTGTTAAGTAAACGTTTGGAAGTATTAAAGAAGAATATTGTTACTTAGATGAGAAGGTTTGTTAGTGCTAAGCAAAACTTGCTACTTCTGTCAGAAAAGTTGTTATCGCAATCAAAAACTGTTACTTCTAAGAAAAAATTTGGTATCTTTGGTAGAAAACTTGCTAGTTCGAACTGAAAAAGTGTTAACACTGATGAAAAATATTATTTCTAAGAGAAATTTGTGTTTGTTCAGTTAAAATATTTTAGTTTTAAGATAAATTATTGTTACTTTCATCAGAAAATTTGTTAATGTTAAGTAGTATTAAGGAAGAATGTTGTTACTTTGATGAGAAGGTTTGTTAGTGTTAAGCAAAACTTGCTACTTCTGCCAGAAAAGTTGTTATCACAATCAAAAATTGTTACTTCTAAGAAAAAATTTGGTATCTTTGGTAGAAAACTTGCTAGTTCGAACAGAAAAAAGTGTTATCACTGATGAAAAATATTATTTCTAAGAGAAATTTGTGTTTGTTCAGTTAAAATATTTTAGTTTTAAGATAAATTATTGTTACTTTCATCAGAAAATGTGTTAGTGTTAAGCAAAATTTGCTATTTAGAACTGAAAATGTGTCATCACTGATGAAAAATATTATTTCTAAGAGAAATTTGTGTGTGTTCAGTAAAAGTAGGTTAGCTTTAAGGTAAAATATTGTTACTTTGATGATAAGGTTTGTTAGTGTTAAGCAAAACTTGCTACTTCTGCCAGAAAAGTTGTTTCTAAGAAGAAATTTGGTATCTTTGGTAGAATACTTGCTAGTTCGAACAGAAAAAGTGTTATCACTGATGAAAAATATTTTTTCCAAGAGGAATTTGCTTGTGTTTGTTCAGTAAAAGTATGTTTGTTTTAAGATAAAATGATGTTACTTTGATGAGAAAATTTGTTAGTGTTAAGTAGAACTTGCAACTTCTGACAGAAAAGTTCTTTCTAAGAAAAAATTTGGTATCTTTGGTAGAATACTTGCTAGTTCGAACAGAAAAAGTGTTATCATTGATGAAAAATATTATTTCCAAGAGAAATTTGTTTGTGTGTGTTCAGTAAAAGTATGTTAGTTTTAAGATAGAATATTGTTACTTTGATGAGAAAATGTGTTAGTGTTATGCAAAACTTGCTTGTTGTGACAGAAACGTTGTTATCACAATCAAAAAATTTTTACTTCTAAGAAAAAATTTGGTATCTTTGGTAGAATACTTGCTAGTTCGAACAGAAAAAGTTTTATCACTGATGAAAAATATTATTTCCAAGAGGAATTTGTTTGTGTTCAGTAAAAGTATGTTAGTTTTAAGATAAATTGATGTTACTTTGATGATAAAATTTGTTAGTGTTAAGTAGAACTTGCTACTTCTGACAGAAAAGTTGTTATCACAAACAAAAAATGTTACTTCTAAGAAAAAATTTGGTATCTTTGGTAGAATACTTGCTAGTTCGAACAGAAAACTTTTTATCATAACGAAAAAATTGTTACTTCTAAGAAAAAAAGTATCTTTGACAGAAAAATTTGCCTGTGTTAAGCAAACCTTGCTAGTTCGAACTGAAAATGTGTTGTCACTGATGAAAAATATTATTTCTAAGAGAAAATTGTGTGTGTTAAGTAAAATTATGTTAGTTTTAAGGTAAAATATTGTTACTTTGATGAGAAGGTTTGTTAGTGTTAAGCAAAACTTGCTACTTCTGCCAGAAAAGTTGTTATCACAATCAAAAATTGTTACTTCTAAGAAAAAATTTGGTATCTTTGGTAGAAAACTTGCTAGTTCGAACAGTAAAAGTGTTATCACTGAATAAAAAATATTATTTCTAAGGGAAATTTGTATTTGTTCAGTAAAAGTTTGTTAGTTTTAAGATAAAATATTGTTAGTGTTAAGCAAAACTTGCTACTTGTGACAAAAAAGTTGTTATCACAATAAAAAATTATTGCTTCTAAGAAAAACTTTGATATCTTTGGTAGAAAACTTGCTAGTTCAAACAGAAAAGAGTTATCACTGATGAAAAATATTATTTCTAAGAGAAATTTGTGTGTGTGTGTGTGTTCAGTAAAAGTATGTTAGTTTTAATGTAAAATGATGTTACTTTGTTGAGAAGGTTTGTTAGTGTTAATCAGAACTTGCTACTTCTGACAGAAAAGTGGTTATCACAATCAAAAAATTGTTACTTCTAAGAAAAAATTTGGTATCTTTTGTAGAAAACTTGCTAGTTCGAATAGAAAAAGTGTTATCACTGATGAAAAATATTATTTCTAAGAGAAATTTGTGTGTGTTCAGTAAAAGTATGCTAGTTTTAAGGTAAAATATTGTTACTTTGATGAGAAGGTTTGTTAGTGTTAATCAGAACTTGCTACTTCTGACAGAAAAGTTGTTATCACAAACAAAAATTGTTACTTCTACGAAAAAATTTGGTATCTTTGGTAGAAAACTTGCTAGTTCGAACAGAAAATGTGTTGTGGGTGAAAAGAATGAGTACTTCAAGTTGTAAAATTGTTTTAGGGGGGTCATTAAGAAAAGAACTTGTTCAGAAAAGATATAAAAAAAGGCTTTTGAAAGTATTGCATTGTGTTGGGGTATTCAAAAAGCCATTAAAGTAGAGTTGTGGATGAAAAGAATGGGTACTTCAAGTTGTAAAATTGGTTTAGGGGGGACATCAAGAAAGGAATTTTTTCTGAAAAGATATAAAAAAGCCTTTTGAAAGTATTGCTGGGTGTTGGGGTGTTCAAAAAGTCCTAAAGTAAAGTTGTCGGTGAAAAAGGTGAGTTATTCAAGTTTTAAAATGGGTTTAGGAGGGACATTATGTAAAGAACTTGTTCTGGAAAGATATATTAAATCCTTTTGAAAAGTATTGCTTGATGTTGGGGTGTACTTCAAGTTATAAAATTGGTTTAGGTGGGGACATTAAGAGAGGAACTTGTTCTGAAAAGATATAAAAAAGCCTTTTGAAAGTATTGCTTGGTGTTGGGGTATTCAAAAAGCCATTAAAGTAGAGTTGTGGATGAAAGGATTGGTACTTCAAGTTGTAAAATTGGTTTAGGGGGGATATTAAGAATGGAACTTGTTCTGAAAAGATATTAAAAAAGCCTTTTGAAAGTATTGCGTGGTGTTGGGGTATTCAAAAAGTCGTAAAGTAAAGTTGTGGGTGAAAAAGATGAGTACTTCAAGTTGTAAAATTGGTTAAGGAAGGACTTTACGTAAAGAACTTGATCTGAAAAGATATAATAAATTCTTTTGAAAAGTATTGCTTGATGTTGGGGTGTGCAAAAAGTCGTAAAGTAAAGTTGTGGTGAAAAGGATGAGTACTTCAACTGGTAAAATGGGTTTAAGAGGGACATTAAGAAAGGAACTTGTTCTGAAAAGATATAAAAAAAAAACCTTTTGAAAAGTATTGCTTGATGTTGGGGTATTCAAAAAGTCCTAAAGTAAAGTTGTGGGTGAAAAAGATGAGTACTTCAACTTGTAAAATTGGTTTAGGAAGGATATTACGTAAAGAACTTGATCTGAAAAGATATAATAAAGCCTTTTAAAACGTGGGGGATCCTCCTGTGTCTCAAGTGCACAAAAAAGTATTACAAAATGAGGGGGGGCTCTTTGGGGGCCCCGGGGATCTTTTGGGGGCCCGGGGGGCCTTAAGGGGTCCAGGGGCCTTTTGGAACCCGGGGGGCCCTTGGGCGTCCGGGGGCATTTGGGGGGGCCTGGGGGGCCTTTGGGGGCCCGGGAGGGGATGAGGCCCTTTTGGGTTGGGGTAGGGGGGTCCTTTGGGGCTGGGGTAGGGGGGCCCTTTGGGGTTGGGGTAGGGGGGCCCTTTGGGGTTGGGGTAGGGGACCTTACAACACTGTTAAAATGGAACTTGTGTATTATAACGACGACAGAGGTTCACCCCAAATCATCTTCTGATTCATCTTTTAAAATCATCTTCTAAAATGTCTTAAACTGTTTCGCCCAAATCATCTTCTAAAATGTCTCAAACTGTTTCGCCTAAATCATCTTCTAAAATGTCTCAAACGGTTTCACCCAAATAATATCTAAACGTAATTTCTGCGTGTTCCTTTGTTTCGGCATCCCTGCGCTGTCACAATTGAAATTCCCATGAAACCCTTTCCCGCGTTAATCTCTTCATCTCGAAGGTGTTCCTAGCTAAACTATTATGGCTTCGATAGAATATATATTTATCTCTCTGACCTAAAGATCATAGAAGCCATATTTAAAAATAGAATATCAATTTATCTCTGTCACTAAAGATCAGAGAAGTCATATTTAAAAATAGAATTTCTATCTCTTTAGAGTCCCGTATAATTCCTAGGAAACAAGTGATGTCATTTCTAATTCCGATGGATTTGAAAGAATATTAAAGAATTTATCACTAAGTCTAAAGACCAGAGAACCCATATTTAAAAATAGAATTGTTATCTCTTTAGAGTCCCGTATAATTCCTAGGAAACAAGTGATGTCATTTCTAATTCCATTAGTGTATCAATAATTCCCCCTTAGAAACAAGAAATAAATTCCCTTTTCGTGAATCAATAATTCCCCTCGATTATGTAAATCAATTTCTCAGAAATCTACTTCCCCTTCGATTATGCAAATCAAGTTCACAGAAATTCTTTCCCCTCCGTGGATCAATAATCCTTGAATAAATTATGTTCGTACAGCGTTAGACTAAATTGTAGATGGCAGCACATGGTCCCCCCGCCTCTCCTGACCCATCCCTACTGCCAATGCAGACTTGGCCCAGTTAAAGATAGGAATGGGGCAGCAATTAGTGATAAGGAAAAAACTGAAGAGAGATGGGCCGAACATTTTGATAACTTACGTAACCGAGATAGAGTTGAAGGAAGAGATATAGAGGAAAATTAAAAAATTTCTGATACCTTGGATGTGAAGGAAGATTTGTTTTGTGAGGAGGAATTAGCGACAGTACGAAAAGGACTAAAAAATAATAAGACTCCAGGTGCTGATAGGGTGGTAAATGAGTTTCTTAAATATGGTGGCTCTAGGTTAAAATACGTTACTGAAGATTATGAACATGATTTTTTGAAAAAGGGAAAGTGCCTAACGATTTCAGGAAAACCTTAATTAAGCCACTTTATAAGAATAGTGATAAAAGTGTGTATGGTAATTATCGAAAAATTAACTGTCTGACTCCGGAAAACCCGTCCTTGGAATACATTTCTACTTCAGCCGACGAAACTCATCAGGATGCCCTTGATTTTTTCAACATAATTGTTTTCTGAGCCTCGAGGCGATGGTGTCCATAAGCTGGGCTTATCGTTTCAAAAATTTACAAGTTTTTCTTCCCTGCTTTCACAAAGAATTTCACCACAGCTCATTGCTGATCAAAATCAAGATCAGTTTTGGTCGTCACAATAGCGAAACATGCGTGTAATAAACAGAGCACCGCACAAGACAACACTGTCTAAAGACTTGAGAATTACTTCACCATTCTGTGGAAGGTAAACAACCGTTGCATCACTGTATTTACGCTGCCAGTGCCACAGCGGCCTTCACAATGGAATTAGTCCGGGAATATTATGTACAGCTTATTCTTGTTTTTTTTTTTTTTTTTTTTACATATGGATAATAAAAGGGGTACCTAAAACTATTCGTAGAACAGCTCTAAATATGACGATGTAATGTGGCGATTTCAGTGTGAAAGACACAGTGATTAGATCCTCTGTTACCCTTAAATCCCTACTCATAACATCCACATATTTATATACTGTAACGGTTTTAGATTTATGTCTGCCACGTTATTTGTAATATTCTACGCCAAAAACTTATCCAATTGAAAAGAGATAATTTCTAACAGCCAAAGGTGTGAATAATGCATTATCATCTATTTGATGATAATGTAAGACATTTTTTAAAAAGGCAATCGACTGTGGAAAACAGATATCAAATCAAGATATTCAACTAATTGATAAAATAAATAACTTATAACTGCAACTTTTCAAATTTAATGAAATAAACACAGACAAGAAAACACAGGAAGGAAAAAAACTAAAACATCTCTTCAACTGACCAAAGTATACGTGGGGATTTATCATTGGTAAGGTGGACAAAAACACGCCCTTGATGGAACCAAGGAAACTCGTTGCCACATTCCGAACAATGTGTGTTTAGAATATCTGGCCGTTAGTAGAGATGCTCGTCTGGATTTGGGTATGCCCCCGTACCAAACAGGTTTCTGGTAGGTATAATCTGGTTTGGTAGGTACAATCTGGTTAGGTGGTTATAATCTGGTTTGGTTCAAGTTTTTCTGACACAATTTACCGGACTATAGGCATGCAAATAGCATGTAGTTTCAAAACGTGTTTAATCACGTTTCTTGAATGAAGTATCTGTACTGTATATTCAAGAGGTGAAATCAATAAAGAGATT
>CM051256.1:59682189-59733189 GCA_027921565.1 Artemia sinica | reverse complement strand
GGAATTGAGTTTTATGGATGATATGGAAAAATGGCACATGTTAAATATTCGGGTAAACATACGACTATAAATAAGGCTATTGTGTCTTTCTGAACTTTCTGTGCGAGGCAGGGGTAACTATTTAGTTTAAATAATTCTAGGAGGAATTGAGTTTTGTGGCTGGTGTGGAAAAATGGTACTTGTTAAATATTCGGGTAAACATACGACTAAGAAACGCTTCACTATAAATAAGGCTATCGTGTTTTTCCGAACTTTATAGGGCGGGGGTAACTATTTAGTTTAAATAATTCTAGGAGGAATTGAGTTTTATGGATGGTATGGAAAAATGGTACTTGTTAAATATTCGGGTAAACATACGACTAAGAAACGCTTCACTATAAATAAGGCTATCGTGTTTTTTCCGAACTTTCTAGGGCGGGGGGGGGGTAACTATTTAGTTTAAATAATGGCACTTGTTAAATATTCGGGTAAACATACGACTATAAATAAGGCTATTGTGTCTTTCTGAACTTTCTGTGCGAGGCAGGGGTAACTATTTAGTTTAAATAATTCTAGGAGGAATTGAGTTTTGTGGCTGGTGTGGAAAAAAATATTCGGGTAAACATACGACTAAGAAACTCTTCACAATCAATAAGGCTATCGTGTTTTTCCGAACTTTCTAGGGCGGGGGTAACTATTTAGTTTAAATAATTCTAGGAGGAATTGAGTTTTATGGATGGTATGGAAAAATGGTACTTGTTAAATATTCGGGTAAACATACGACTAAGAAACGCTTCACTATAAATAAGGCTATCGTGTTTTCCGAACTTTCTAGGGCGGGGGGTAACTATTTAGTTTAAATAATTCTAGGAGGAATTGAGTTTTGTGGCTGGTGTGGAAAAATGGTACTTGTTAAATATTCGGGTAAACTTACGACTAAGAAACGCTTCACTATAAATAAGGCTATCGTGTTTTTCCGAACTTTATAGGGCGGGGGTAACTATTTAGTTTAAATAATTCTAGGAGGAATTGAGTTGTATGGATGGTATGGAAAAATGGTACTTGTTAAATATTCGGGTAAACATACGACTAAGAAACGCTTCACTATAAATAAGGCTATCGTGTTTTTCCGAACTTTCTAGGGCGGGGGTAACTATTTAATTTAAATAATTCTAGGAGGAATTGAGTTTTGTGGCTGGTGTGGAAAAATGGTACTTGTTAAATATTCGGGTAAACATACGACTAAGAAAGCTTCACTATAAATAAGGCTATCGTGTTTTTCCGAACTTTATAGGGCGGGGGTAACTATTTACTTTAAATAATTCTAGGAGGAATTGAGTTTTATGGATGGTATGGAAAAATGGTACTTGTTAAATATTCGGGTAAACATACGACTAAGAAACGCTTCACTATAAATAAGGCTATCGTGTTTTTCCGAACTTTCTAGGGCGGGGGGGGGGGTAACTATTTAGTTTAAATAATGGCACTTGTTAAATATTCGGGTAAACATACGACTATAAATAAGGCTATTGTGTATTTCTGAACTTTCTGTGCGAGGCAGGGGTAACTATTTAGTTTAAATAATTCTAGGAGGAATTGAGTTTTGTGGCTGGTGTGGAAAAAAATATTCGGGTAAACATACGACTAAGAAACGCTTCACTATAAATAAGGCTATCGTGTTTTTCCGAACTTTCTAGGGCGGGGGTAACTATTTAGTTTAAATAATTCTAGGAGGAATTGAGTTTTATGGATGGTATGGAAAAATGGTACTTGTTAAATATTCGGGTAAACATACGACTAAGAAACGCTTCACTATAAATAAGGCTATCGTGTTTTTCCGAACTTTCTAGGGCGGGGGGTAACTATTTAGTTTAAATAATTCTAGGAGGAATTGAGTTTTGTGGCTGGTGTGGAAAAATGGTACTTGTTAAATATTCGGGTAAACTTACGACTAAGAAACGCTTCACTATAAATAAGGCTATCGTGTTTTTCCGAACTTTATAGGGCGGGGGTAACTATTTAGTTTAAATAATTCTAGGAGGAATTGAGTTGTATGGATGGTATGGAAAAATGGTACTTGTTAAATATTCGGGTAAACATACGACTAAGAAACGCTTCACTATAAATAAGGCTATCGTGTTTAGTTTAAATTATTTTAAATTAGTTTTAAATTAGTTTATTAAATATTAAATTATTTAATTTATTAAATATTAAATATTAAATATAAATATTAAATTATTTAAATTAGTTTACTAATTATTTTAAATTAGTTTAAATTATTTAACTATTTAGTTTAAATAATTCTAGGAGGAATTGAGTTTTGTGGCTGGTGTGGAAAAATGGTACTTGTTAAATATTCGGGTAAACATACGACTAAGAAACGCTTCACTATAAATAAGGCTATCGTGTTTTTCCGAACTTTATAGGGCGGGGGTAACTATTTAGTTTAAATAATTCTAGGAGGAATTGAGTTTTATGGATGGTATGGAAAAATGGTACTTGTTAAATATTCGGGTAAACATACGACTAAGAAACGCTTCACTATAAATAAGGCTATCGTGTTTTTCCAAATTTTCTAGGGCGGGGGGTAACTATTTAGTTTAAATAATTCTAGGAGGAATTGAGTTTTATGGATGTTATGGAAAAATGGTACTTGTTAAATATTCGGGTAAACATACGACTAAGAAACGCTTCACTATAAATAAGGCAATCGTGTTTTTCCGAACTTTCTAGGGCGGGGGTAACTATTTAGTTTAAATAATTCTAGGAGGAATTCAGTTTTATGGATGGTATAGAAAAATGGTACTTGTTAAATATTCGGGTAAACATACGACTAAGAAACTCTTCACTATAAATAAGGCAATCGTGTTTTTCCGAACTTTCTAGGGCGGGGGTAACTATTTAGTTTAAATAATTCTAGGAGGAATTGATTTTTGTGGGTGGTACGGAAAAATGGTACGTATGAGGCGGGGGTAAGTATTTAGTTGAAATAATTCTATGAGGAATTGAGTTTTGTGGCTGGTGTGGAAAAATGGTACGTGTTGAATATTTGAGTAAACATACGACTAAGAAACGCTTTACTATAAATAAGTCTATT
This sequence comes from Artemia sinica, assembly GCA_027921565.1. NCBI lineage: Eukaryota > Metazoa > Arthropoda > Branchiopoda > Anostraca > Artemiidae > Artemia > Artemia sinica. The sequence continues at coordinate 59,730,113 of CM051256.1, read as the reverse complement.
GTGTTTTTCTTGACGTGCCTACTTAGGTAATAATGGAACATTTAGTATTTTTTCTAATGTATGTGTTTTTCTTAAGAAATTCCCACTGAAGGTTTTATAACTCCCCCCCCCCATAATGAATTCAGATGGCTTTAGGACTCATCTCTCACTAGCCATAACTCCATTCAACCTTGAGCGAAGGTAAAAAAGTTTGATGAAGTGTTTCTCTACTTAACAAGTACATTAATAGCCTCCAAGATGATAGGACTGTATGACACCGAATTTATCGGATTAAAAAAATCATCTTGTGGTGTTATATTTGAATGTGCTTTTTTATTATTGTCTATGGATCTCGAAGAAATTGACTGTTATCATTGGATAGTGAACTATAATCTGTTTGAGTATGATTAAAGCTTGTGGAGTACTACATTACGTTATATAAACAGACTGGGATTCTATGATAGAGTGATTACACCCCTTAATAATGCTGGTCAGGAACTAAGAAATGTTCAGGAGGAAGTCAGTGAAATTTGCAGCTTTTTCGGGGTTGAAGCACTCTACGTAAAGGGCAATGTACCTACAGATAAAGTTTTAATTCAAAAGTGTGATCCTAGGATTCCACTTTTCAATCTAGAAGAGTTTAAGTGTCCTAAATTTGAAGGGGGTTATCACCGTCCTGAAGACGAGGTTAGGTTCTTCGCACAGTGGATACCTGAGAACATACCTGATCCTGATAAATCCATAAGACATGGTTAAAAAAAAACTATTCTATATCATGGGATCATCGTTTCTGGATGTTTAAGTGTGAACTCTAAGTACTATTTTTATGTAAATATGTGGTGTTGTTTTTTTTTTTTTTTTTTTTTTTTTTTTTTTTTCTCAAAAAAATATGTTAATACGTTTAGGCAATAAATATCTTTAAGCTTAACCCGTCTTTATTCTTTAGAATAGTTTTATTCATTTCATTAAATTATGAAGAAATTGTAAGTAAGTAACAATAGCCTTCTTGAATTCACTTCCTGGACACAATACAGATATTTAATTCAAGAGATCATAATAAAATCGCAAGTAAGTAATAAAGTCTTTATTGTTTTCACCTATTGGATACACAATACTGAAATTTCATTCAAGAAATTATGAAGGAATTGTAAATAGGTAACACACTCATTCTTGAAGTCACCTCTTGTATACACAATGCAGAAATTTCATTTAAGAAATTATCAAAAATTGTAAGTAAGTAGCGAATTCTTTCTTGAATTCGCCTCCTGGATAAATAAAAAAAAGACATTTCATTCAAGAAATTATGACGAAGTTCTAAGTAAGCAACAAACTCTTTCTTGAAGTTACCTCATGGATACACAATGCAGAAATTTCATTTAAGAAATTATCAAAAATTGTAAGTAAGTAGCAAATTCTTTCAAAAATATGTTAATACGTTTAAGCAATAAATATCTTTAAGCTTAACCCATGTAAGTAAAAATAGCTTTCTTGAATTCGCTTCCTGCACACAATACAGATATTTAATTCAAGAAATCATAATAAAATCGCAAGTAAGTAATAAAGTCTTTATTGTTTTCACCTATTGGATACACAATACTGAAATTTCATTCAAGAAATTATGAAGGAATTGTAAATAGGCAACACACTCATTCTTGAGGTCACCTCTTGTATACACAATGCAGAAATTTCATTTAAGAAATTATCAAAAATTGTAAGTAAGTAGCAAATTCTTTCTTGAATTCGCCTCCTATGAAAAAAAAATTGTAAGTAAGTAACAAATTCTTTCTTGAAGTCACCTCATGGATACAAAATACAGAAATTTCATTAAAGAAATTATGAAAAAATTGTAAGTAAGTAGCAAATTCTTTCTTGAATTCACCTGCTGGATAAACAAAAAAGACATTTCGTTCAAGAAATTATGACAAAATTCTAAGTAAGTAACAAACTCTTAATTGTTTTCATGACTTAGATATAGGATGTAGAAATTTAATTCAAAAAAATTATGAAAATATTTGTAAGTAAGTAACAAACTCTTTATTGATTTCACCTCTTGGATATACAGTACAGATACTTCATTCAAGAAATTATCAGTCGTTTTATTCCGTGTGATTTTTTCTTTACATGGTGTTCGTTCAAAAAGCGAGGATTTTCTGTTAAATAAATAATTCTTATATTTTTTCCGTTCAACTGAAAACGAGGATTTCTGTTAAATAAATAATTGTTATACCTTTTAAAATAGCTTTACGGGTTTTGAGGGGCTCTGTCGTTTTATTCCGTGTGATTTTTTCTTTACATGGTGTTCGTTCAAAAAGCGAGGATTTCTGTTAAATAAATAGTTTTTATATTTTTTCCGTTCAATTGAAAGCGAGGATTTCTGTTAAATAAATAATTATTATACCATTTAAAATAGCTTTACGGGGTTTGAGGGATTCTGTCGTTAGTTAGGTTCTTCGCACAGTGGATACCTAAGAACATACCTGATCGTGATAAATCCATAAGACATGGTAAAAACTATTCTATATCATGAGACCATCGTTTGTGGATGTTTAAGAGTGAACTCTAAGTACTATTTTTTATGTAAACATTTGTTGTTGTGTTTTTTTTTCTCAAAAAAAAAATCTGTTTTATTCCGTGTGATTTTTTCTTTACATGGTGTTCGTTCAAAAAGCGAGGATTTCTGTTAAATAAATAATTCTTATATTTTTTTTCCGTTCAATTGAAAGCGAGGATTTCTGTTAAATAAATAATTATTATACCCTTTAAAATAGCTTTACGGGGTTTGAGGGATTCTGTCGTTAGTTAGGTTCTTCGCACAGTGGATACCTAAGAACATACCTGATCGTGATAAATCCATAAGACATGGTAAAAACTATTCTATATCATGAGACCATCGTTTGTGGATGTTTAAGAGTGAACTCTAAGTACTATTTTTTATGTAAACATTTGTTGTTGTGTTTTTTTTTTCTCAAAAAAAAAATCTGTTAATACGTTTAATCAATAAATATCTTTAAGCTTAACCCGTCTTTATTCTTTAGAATAGTTCTATTCTTTTCATTAAATTGTGAAGAAATTGTAAGTAACAATCGCTTTCTTGAATTCGCTTCCTGGACACAATACAGATATTTAATTCGAGAAATCATGATAAAATCGCAAGTAAGTAATAAACTCTTTATTGTTTTGATATTTAATTCGAGAAATCCCATGAGTTGAATTCAAGAAAGAGTTTGCTACTTACGATACTTTGATTTTGTCAATGCTATCCCAAGTATTTGTCAATAGATGTCGATAGAGAATTTATTCATTCTTATACCTAGATTTTCTCTATGTTAACCTATCTATCCAATATATGATGTATGTAAATCCTTTTCTTACATCTCCGATGTTTTAATAGACATTCTAAACGTTCGATATGCTAACAATCGCTTTCTTGAATTCGCTTCCTGGACACAATACAGATATTTAATTCGAGAAATCATGATAAAACCGCAAGTAAGTAATAAACTCTTTATTGTTTTGATATTTAATTCGAGAAATCCCATGAGTTGAATTCAAGAAAGAGTTTGCTACTTACGATACTATGATTTTGTCAATGCTATCCCAAGTATCTGTCAATAGATGTCGATAGAGAATTTATTCATTCTTATACCTAGATTTTCTCTATGTTAACCTATCTATCCGATATATGATGTATGTAAATCCTTTTCTTACATCTCCGATGTTTTAATAGACATTCTAAACGTTCGATATGCTAGCTTACTCTAAAAATAATGAACACATAACAATGTAAGGTATAATATATTTTTAATGAAATAATGTCATATAGAATTGAACAACTTTGGACATTTTGAATCTGTTCCAAAAAATGCTTCACCATGAACTCTCTTGATAGTATAGCTATTGTCTTCTCTTAGTTCGTAATCAGTAGAATAATCATTATTCCATTTTGACTCATACACAATTTTTATAGGTGTGTCATCGACAGGGTCAATATGCTTTTCATCTTTGGTATTATTTGATTCATTGACTGTTTGATCAATGGCAGTAACGTTTGCTGGTACTTTGTTTTTCATCGATTCATCTTTATATTCCTTAGTGATATTTTCTGCCAATGCCCTTTTTATTTTTCTAGCAATTTCACTGTGTATTATCACACTATTTTTACACAGGTAACAGTTCCGGCACGTAGACAGGATATGGTTTATGATATTAGTAGAAGAGTAGGCCTTTCTTTTCGTCTTTGCTTTCGTTTGAATGCTAATACCCGAAAGCTGACGATATGGTTTAACACTGAGTAACATGTTACCACAAGCACTAGCAAGAAGATGCCCCTCTTTATCAACTATTATTTTTATGTTGGCATTCTCTTTGAGTGTAATCATCTCCGGAGATCTCAATCTCGCATATCCACCATCATAAGAGTTGAATTTTTTTGGTACTCCAAAGAAATTCAATTCCTTACTGTCATGACAACGCATGCATACGTTTCCGATAGTACTACCACTTGTACTTATTTCATAGTTTAAATACTTCTCCTTGTCAGCATTCAATGCTACAATAACACTATCATGTGAACACACTTTCTTAAAATGCTTCATCTTCACTTTTTTAGAGATATTAGTTATGTGTTTATAGTTCCACTGTGTAAAAAATACTGATTTAATACATGCAATAAACTAGGTAGTGTCGATAACCGGCCATAGAGCAATAGTGGGAAAGCCACATCGTGTCTCAGGGACAAGCATAGAGTACAATTCATTCAAGAAATTATGAAAATATTTGTAAGTAAGTAATAAACACGTTTTGAAACTACATGCTATTTGCATGCCTTTCCTTGGCACCTTTCCAAACGAGCGGGGATCCCCCACTGGTTCTTACACATTGCAAAAAGTGAGCAGTACGAAAACTCCACTTTTACAGCCAGACTGGTTTTTTAGACAACACCCATTTTTAGGGACCAATCAGAGACAGCGGAGGTTGCTCAATATACAATAACCATACAAAGTCGACATAGCTTTATTTCATTTTTTTAAGGTTAATTTAGACCAGGTTACGTGCGCGCACGTAACCTCGTCTAAATAATCGTAAAGCAAAGACGAAAAGAAAGGCCTACTCTTCTACTAATATCATAAACCATATCCTGTCTACGTGCCGGAACTGTTACCTGTGTAAAAATAGTGTGATAATAGACAGTGAAATTGCTAGAAAAATAAAAAGGGCATTGGCAGAAAATATCACTAAGGAATATAAAAAAGAATCGATGAAAAACAAAGTACCAGCAAACGTTACTGCCATTGATCAAACAGTCAATGAATCAAATAATACCAAAGACGAAAAGCATATTGACCCTGTCGATGACACACCTATAAAAATTGTGTATGAGTCAAAATGGAATAATGATTATTCTACTGATTACGAACTAAGAGAAGACAATAGCTATACTATCAAGAGAGTTCATGGTGAAGCATTTTATGGAACAGATTCAAAATGTCCAAAGTTGTTCAATTCTATATGACATTATTTCATTAAAAATATATTATACCTTACATTGTTATGTGTTCATTATTTTTAGAGTAAGCTAGCATATCGAACGTTTAGAATGTCTATTAAAACATCGGAGATGTAAGAAAAGGATTTACATACATCATATATTGGATAGATAGGTTAACATAGAGAAAATCTAGGTATAAGAATGAATAAATTCTCTATCGACATCTATTGACAGATACTTGGGATAGCATTGACAAAATCAAAGTATCGTAAGTAGCAAACTCTTTCTTGAATTCAACTCATGGGATTTCTCGAATTAAATATCAAAACAATAAAGAGTTTATTACTTACTTGCGATTTTATCATGATTTCTCGAATTAAATATCTGTATTGTGTCCAGGAAGCGAATTCAAGAAAGCGATTGTTACTTACAATTTCTTCACAATTTAATGAAAAGAATACAACTATTCTAAAGAATAAAGACGGGTTAAGCTTAAAGATATTTATTGCTTAAACGTATTAACAGATTTTTTTTTTGAGAAAAAAAAACACAACAACAAATGTTTACATAAAAATAGTACTTAGAGTTCACTCTTAAACATCCACAAACGATGGTCTCATGATATAGAATACTTTTTACCATGTCTTATGGATTTATCACGATCAGGTATGTTCTTAGGTATCAACTGTGCGAAGAACCTAACTAACGACAGAATCCCTCAAACCCGTAAAGCTATTTTAAAGGGTATAATAATTATTATTTAACAGAAATCCTCGCTTTCAATTGAACGGAAAAAAAAATATAAGAACTATTTATTTAACAGAAATCCTCGCTTTTTGAACGAACACCATGTAAAGAAAAATCACACGGAATAAAACAGATTTTTTTTGAGAAAAAAAACACAACAACAAATGTTTACATAAAAAATAGTACTTAGAGTTCACTCTTAAACATCCACAAACGATGGTCTCATGATATAGAATAGTTTTTACCATGTCTTATGGATTTATCACGATCAGGTATGTTCTTAGGTATCCACTGTGCGAAGAACCTAACTAACGACAGAATCCCTCAAACCCCGTAAAGCTATTTTAAAGGGTATAATAATTATTTATTTAACAGAAATCCTTGCTTTCAATTGAACGGAAAAAAAATATAAGAACTATTTATTTAACAGAAATCCTCGCTTTTTGAACGAACACCATGTAAAGAAAAAATCAAACGGAATAAAATGACAGAGCCCCTCAAAACCCGTAAAGCTATTTTAAAAGGTATAACAATTATTTATTTAACAGAAATCCTCGTTTTCAATTGAACGGAAAAAATATAAGAATTATTTATTTAACAGAAATCCTCGCTTTTTGAACGAACACCATGTAAAGAAAAAATCACACGGAATAAAACGACTGATAATTTCTTGAATGAAGTATCTGTACTGTATATCCAAGAGGTGAAATCAATAAAGAGTTTGTTACTTACTTACAAATATTTTCATAATTTCTTGAATTAAATTTCTACATCCTATATCTAAGTCATGAAAACAATTAAGAGTTTGTTACTTACTTAGAATTTTGTCATAATTTCTTGAACGAAATGTCTTTTTTGTTTATCCAGCAGGTGAATTCAAGCAAGAATTTGCTACTTACTTACAATTTTTTCATAATTTCTTTAATGAAATTTCTGTATTGTGTATCCATGAGGTGACTTCAAGAAAGAATTTGTTACTTACTTACAATTTTTTTTCATAGGAGGCGAATTCAAGAAAGAATTTGCTACTTACTTACAATTTTTGATAATTTCTTAAATGAAATTTCTGCATTATGTATACAAGAGGTGACCTCAAGAATGAGTGTGTTGCCTATTTACAATTCCTTCATAATTTCTTGAATGAAATTTCAGTATTGTGTATCCAATAGGTGAAAACAATAAAGACTTTATTACTTACTTGTGATTTTATTACGATTTCTTGAATTAAATATCTGTATTGTGTGCAGGAAGCGAATTCAAGAAAGCTATTGTTACTTACATGGGTTAAGCTTAAAGATATTTATTGCTTAAACGTATTAACATATTTTTGAAAGAATTTGCTACTTACTTACAATTTTTGATAATTTCTTAAATGAAATTTCTGCATTGTGTATCCATGAGGTAACTTCAAGAAAGAGTTTGTTGCTTACTTAGAATTTCGTCATAACTTCTTGAATGAAATGTCTTTTTTTTATTTATCCAGGAGGCGAATTCAAGAAAGAATTTGCTACTTACTTACAATTTTTGATAATTTCTTAAATGAAATTTCTGCATTGTGTATACAAGAGGTGACTTCAAGAATGAGTTTTTTACCTATTTACAATTCCTTCATAATTTCTTGATGAAATTTCAGTATTGTGTATCCAATAGGTGAAAACAATAAAGACTTTATTACTTACTTGCGATTTTATTATGATCTCTTGAATTAAATATCTGTATTGTGTCCAGGAAGTGAATTCAAGAAGGCTATTGTTACTTACTTACAATTTCTTCATAATTTAATGAAATGAATAAAACTATTCTAAAGAATAAAGACGGGTTAAGCTTAAAGATATTTATTGCCTAAACGTATTAACATATTTTTTTGAGAAAAAAAAAAAACAAAAAGAAACACCACATATTTACATAAAAATAGTACTTAGAGTTCACACTTAAACATCCAGAAACGATGATCCCATGATATAGAACAGTTTTTTTTTTAACCATGTCTTATGGATTTATCACGATCAGGTATGTTCTTAGGTATCCACTGTGCGAAGAACCTAACCTCGTCTTCAGGACGGTGATAACCCCCTTCAAATTTAGGACACTTAAACTCTTCTAGATTGAAAAGTGGAATCCTAGGATCACACTTTTGAATTAAAACTTTATCTGTAGGTATATTGCCCTTTACGTAGAGTGCTTCAACCCCGAAAAAGCTGCAAATTTCACTGACGTCCTCCTGAACATTTCTCAGTTCCTGACCAGCATTATTAAGTGGTGTAATCACTCTATCATAGAATCCCAGTCTGTTTATATAACGTAATGTAGTACTCCACAAGCTTTTATCATACTCAAACAGATTATAGTTCACTATCCAATGATAACAGTCAATTTCTTCGAGATCCATAGACAATAATAAAAAAGCACATTCAAATATAACACCACAAGATGATTTTTTTAATCCGATAAATTCGGTGTCATACAGTCCTATCATCTTGGAGGCTATTAATGTACTTGTTAAGTAGAGAAATACTTCATCAAACTTTTATACCTTCGCTCAAGATTGAATGGAGTTATGGCTAGTGAAAGATGAGTCCTAAAACCATCTGAATTCATTGTAGGGGGGGAGTCATAAAACCTCCAGTGGGAATTTCTTAAGAAAAACACATACATTAGAAAAAATACTAAATGTTCCATTATTACCTAAGTAGGCACGTCAAGAAAAACACAATAGCCTTATTTATAGTGAAGCGTTTCTTAGTCGTATGTTTACTCAAATATTCAACACGTACCATTTTTCCACACCAACCACAAAACTCAATTCCTCCTAGAATTATTTCAACTAAATACTTACCCCCGCCTCATACGTACTATTTTTCCGTACCACCCACAAAAATCAATTCCTCCTAGAATTATTTAAACTAAATACTTACCCCCGCCCTAGAAAGTTCGGAAAAACACGATAGCCTTATTTATAGTGAAGCGTTTCTTAGTCGTATGTTTACCCGAATATTTAACAAGTACCATTTTTCTATACCATCCATAAAACTCAATTCCTCCTAGAATTATTTAAACTAAATAGTTACCCCCGCCCTAGAAAGTTCGGAAAAACACGATTGCCTTATTTATAGTGAAGCGTTTCTTAGTCGTATGTTTACCCGAATATTTAACAAGTACCATTTTTCCATACCATCCATAAAACTCAATTCCTCCTAGAATTATTTAAACTAAATAGTTACCCCCCGCCCTAGAAAGTTCGGAAAAACACGATAGCCTTATTTATAGTGAAGCGTTTCTTAGTCGTATGTTTACCCGAATATTTAACAAGTACCATTTTTCCATACCATCCATAAAACTCAATTCCTCCTAGAATTATTTAAACTAAATAGTTACCCCCGCCCTATAAAGTTCGGAAAAACACGATAGCCTTATTTATAGTGAAGCGTTTCTTAGTCGTATGTTTACCCGAATATTTAACAAGTACCATTTTTCCACACCAGCCACAAAACTCAATTCCTCCTAGAATTATTTAAACTAAATAGTTACCCCTGCCTCGCACAGAAAGTTCAGAAAGACACAATAGCCTTATTTATAGTCGTATGTTTACCCGAATATTTAACATGTGCCATTATTTAAACTAAATAGTTACCCTTCGCCCTAGAAATTTCGGAAAAACACGATAGCCTTATTTATAGTGAAGCGTTTCTTAGTCGTATGTTTACCCGAATATTTAACAAGTACCATTTTTCCATACCATCCATAAAACTCAATTCCTCCTAGAATTATTTAAACTAAATAGTTACCCCCGCCCTATAAAGTTCGGAAAAACACGATAGCCTTATTTATAGTGAAGCGTTTCTTAGTCGTATGTTTATCCGAATATTTAACAAGTACCATTTTTTCCACACCAGCCACAAAATCAATTCCTCCTAGAATTATTTAAACTAAATAGTTACCCCCCGCCCTAGAAAGTTCGGAAAAACACGATAGCCTTATTTATAGTTAAGCGTTTCTTAGTCGTATGTTTACCCGAATATTTAACAAGTACCATTTTTCCATACCATCCATAAAACTCAATTTCTCCTAGAATTATTTAAACTAAATAGTTACCCCCGCCCTAGAAATTCGGAAAAACACGATAGCCTTATTTATAGTGAAGCGTTTCTTAGTCGTATGTTTACCCGAATATTTTTTTCCACACCAGCCACAAAACTCAATTCCTCCTAGAATTATTTAAACTAAATAGTTACCCCTGTCTCGCACAAAAGTTCAGAAAGACACAATAGCCTAATTTATAGTCGTATGTTTACCCGAATATTTAACATGTGCCATTATTTAAACTAAATAGTTACCCCCCCCCCCGCCCTAGAAAGTTCGGAAAAACACGATAGCCTTATTTATAGTGAAGCGTTTCTTAGTCGTATGTTTACCCGAATATTTAACAAGTACCATTTTTCCATACCATCCATAAAACTCAATTCCTCCTAGAATTATTTAAACTAAATAGTTACCCCCGCCCTATAAAGTTCGGAAAAACACGATAGCCTTATTTATAGTGAAGCGTTTCTTAGTCGTATGTTTACCCGAATATTTAGCAAGTACCATTTTTCCACACCAGCCACAAAACTCAATTCCTCCTAGAATTATTTAAACTAAATAGTTACCCCTGCCTCGCACAGAAAGACACAATAGCCTTATTTATAGTCGTATGTTTACCCGAATATTTAACATGTGCCATTTTTCCATATCATCCATAAAACTCAATTCCAAGCTCTTTATTGATTTCACCTCTTGAATATACAGTACAGATACTTCATTCAAGAAACGTGATTAAACACGTTTTGAAACTACATGCTATTTGCATGCCTATAATCCGGTAAATTGTGTCAGAAAAACTTGAACCAAACCAGATTATACCCACCTAACCAGATTGTACCTACCAAACCAGATTATACCTACCAGAAACCTGTTTGGTACGGGGGCATACCCAAATCCGGACGAGCATCTCTACTGCCGTTGACGGATTAGGTTTTCTGAAACAAAAATACCACATTTTACAAGTTTCGTCTTAGCTGCATAAACAGTTTTAGCTATCACTTTGTACCTGAACGTAGGGGAATTAGTACTTGGGCAACTTTATCAGGCCGAATAGAAACTCCTAGGGTAATTTGGTGCACTTCTTTTATGTCAGCATCACTTTTTTTATGGGTACTATCTTTCCTTGGAGAGTATTCAACCTGGTAGTTTTCAGGTCTGAATTTAAACTTTGTTTAACACTATTGAACACGAGTGAATCTAATCTAGAATATTGGTCGATATCGACTAAACAACGCTCAATCCGAAATATTGTGATATCAGGTGATTGTAGGTGAATTTTCATAGACTTCAGTCGTTTTTCTATTTCAGTAAATTTTGGGGTGTATTCCACGATAATAGATTGATAGACTTCCAAAACAACGTTTTCAACCGAAAAATTTGTTTTATCCCTAGAAACTGAGCGAGTTTGCACCTCTTTTTCACTGCCTTTTTCTCAAATTATCTTTCTTGCAAACAAATTCCATTTCTGTCACTGTTAGTCGTGATATTATTTCATTAGTATCACTAACAGCACTTGCGCTTTGAGTGAAATTGGAGGCATGAAAGTGGACTGATTGATATTTTTTGTCTTATTGAACTTTTTTAGGTAGATAATGGGCATTAAGATCAATTCTTCTAAAGCTCTTTTAACATTTGTCGTAGTTTTTATCGAAACCTCATCCTTATTTGATTCAAAATTAAGTATGTTAATCTCCTATACCGTCTGGTGATTTTGAGACCCATAGCAATATACCAAATATTTAACACTTCGTTACATAATTGTCTTAGAGTCTATAACTCAGACGAGCCACAGATGGTATGCTGCAAATTTAGCAAAAGGATCCTGCTCCCGATTTTTGAGCAGCCATATCGAAGCTACTTACTGGCAAGGAAGGGGGGGGGGGAATTATTGAATAAATTTCAAATAATTAGCCTACATCGCATAGTTTTTTTTTCATCTTTATTATAAAAACTGCTATGTACATTAGTTAGAGCCGATGCTGAATGAAGCCTGAGACGTTCTTAAAATTCAAAAGTGATTTTATATCATCAGTTAATATAAGATATATGTCACGGTAGCCTCTCACCTCTCACCAACTATGTCACAAAATGTTGGTGTTCCACCACTACGCTGTTCTGGTGTGTTGTCAGACTTATTTCATAAATAGCTTCCACCTTAAGTTGAAGATTAGCTACTAATGACGTTAACTATGATAAAAAGCTTACTTTTATTGAATGTAGGTATGCAGTATAAAATGAACGCCGAGGACGTCCCTCTTTTTCTAATGATATATCTTTAACACAGATGAATCGCACTGGCAGTTTCGATTTCGAGATGGTGGAGATGGGCCTCCACGTTACACTGTTATGAACTTCCAGAAGGATGAATCAGACCGCTATAGCTGGCGAGAAATTGGAACGTATTTTCGTAAGTCATATATTACCCTAAATCTTTCTAAGTCAATTTTTTTTCGTGTGTTTTTCAGGTTTATCCCAAGTGGTCTGAAATTCATTTGTCAAATTGGATCATTCACATATCTAAAGATCAGCATGTTTGTTTTTTGGGCATTCTTGTTGATGAAAACCTGTCTTTCAAACATTACATTAATTTGATTAAAATTAAGATATACAACATTCTTGGTATTTTAAGGAAGCTTAAACATAATTTTCCTGGATCAATTTTGAAAGTCCTTTTTCAATGTTTGTTCCTATCTTATATTTCTTACTGTCAAATAGTATGGATGTCAGCTATTCCTTTTCTTTTAAAACACTTTCTAAGGTTAACAATAAAGCTGGAAACCTCACTGAGGAAACTAATTGTTCAGGAGATATCCTTTGACTCGATCTCACTTACAATTACATTTTTACTTACAATTACTGCATATTTCTTTGTGCGCTTGTTTTACTTTTCTCAGCTTCATGATGACCTCCCCCAACCCCTAGGTGTTCTACCGTCTTTTACCCTCGATCAAAATAATTACCATCTTCGCAAAACAAAAAATCACATTCAAATTCCTTTAACCCGATCTGTAAAGTATGGTTTCAATCCTGTAATGGTGGTCATATTAGTGTGGAATGCCTGAATCCCCTTGAAGGTGTCACTCTTTTAGTTTGTTCGAAAGAGTTGTTAGACAAAAATTTGGCTTCTTAGAAGCTATTTGTTTATTTTTATAGTCTTTTTTTCGCGCAGGATTCATTGGAGCCTATTTAAATATCTATTAAATAGGTATTTAGTCTATTCAATTTATTTAATCTATCCAATCTGTTGAATCTTTGTCTTCTGCAATTGTTTTTCTTCTTTCCTCGCTGTAAGTAAGTGACCTTTTTCTCTGAACGAGTGACTCGTTTATTTTCCCGCTTTCTTTACATTCCAAGGAGCCTTTGGGGAATCTCTAATAATAGCAACTGATCTCTAATAAATGCCAAAAAATAACCCAATTATATTATCGTATTGTATAATAATTACTATAATTACTGTACTTAATCTGGAATAAATCTTATGCGCTGTCATTTTCTGCTTTACACTACTTTAAAAGATTGTAAAGGAACTACTCAGGTTGTAATGCCGCTTTTATTTCAAGAAATACTCTTTCCCAGCTAATGAATACCTCTAAAAATAGATATCATGTAATAATTTGCCAGTCTGACCTATCTCTTTTAGTTGGTTAATAAATAAGTCATAGTTTTCTATTCATATTATATAGCTATTGGCAGCACTTAGTACAACCCAAATTTGTTTCCCTTTTTCACTATTATATCTTAACACTATCCAGTTCAAGATTATAGAAAATTAATACGAAAATAAATCGATCAAAGACGAAACAAATAATAGTTCCAAATAGGGATCGGTAAAATCCAACACCAAATCGGTCAAAAAGTCAACGGTGAACTTTGAAGCAATCTAATCAGTTTTCAGTAAAGACTAATGACCCTCCTGCTATATTAGATTTTGAATGGGTGATAGCCCAAATTGTATTTCTGGTAAATGTTGTTTGATTTAATTTTAAGTTCTATAAATACTATTGGCTCTGTTACGTTTCATTTATTCGTTCATAGTAATTTCTATTCGTTTCAAGATTGAACCAATATATGACTCTACTTCTACTCATTTTTTATTTAATATCATCCTTCTTTTTCTTCAGAATTTTTTTTGTTGAAAACTTTTTTTATATTGGTTTTTATGCTTTCTTAAATTGACATTAAATAAAAAAACAAGTTTTTTTTAACTAAAAGTAAGGAGCAACATTAAAACTTAAAACGAACAGAAATTATTCCGTATATGAAAGGAGCTGTCCCCTCCTCAATGCCTCGCTCTTTACGCTAAAGTTAGACTATTTCTCACAACTCTATTTTCTAAAACAATTAAAAACTCTAGCGTAAAGAGCGAGGCGTTGAGGAGGGGACAGCCCCTTTAATATACGTAGTAATTTCTGTTCGGTTTAAGCTTTAATGTTGCTCCATACTTTCAGTTAAAAAAACTTGTTTTTTTTTATTTAATTTTTGAACGTTTTTGAATTAATGGAGGTTTTGATTTTGGCTCACCGTACATGAATAATTAAAAAAAGCATATTAATTTTATTTACGAACGTTTTTATTAGTAATAAATATACGTAACTAACGAATTAACTTACGTAACGAACTTCTATATCCATATATTTTTAATACGTATATTAGGGGGTTCCTGCCCTAGTCAATACCTCGCTCTTTATGCTAAAGTTCGAATTTTGTTCCAATTCTTTAAAAATGACCCCTTAATCATAGAGGCCGTTAATTAGAATAAATAGCTCTCATGAAAGTACTAAAACATCTTTGGCTTAAAGAGTGAGTTATTGACTAGGGGGTGAACCCAATCATATACTGAATAATTTCTGTTCGTTTTAAGTTTTGATGTTGCTCCTTACTTTCACTTGAAAAACTTGTTTATTTTTTTATTGAATTTCAGATCTTTTTTTAAATAATGCTGGGAAATCCGGAGCACCCTCCATAGCAATGTCCCTTCCCCCATGAAAACTTCCTTCATGGACAGATCCTCCAAAATAACCCCCGATCCACCCCCCGCTACCAGAAAAAAATCCCCCTTGAAAAGGTCTGTATACTTCGCAATAACCATTGCTATATGTAAACATTGGGTAAAGTTCATAGCTTTCAGCCCTCCCCCCGGAGACTTTGGGGGATTAATTCATCCTAAGAGACATATTTATTATATTTTCGACCATGTTGAACAAAATAGGTATCTCCAAATTTTGATCGGGTGACTTAGAGAAAAAAATGAGCGAGGGATGGGGCCTAGTTGCCCTCCATTTTGGTCACTTAAAAAGGGCACTAGAACTTTTCACTTCCATTCGAATGAGTTCTCCCACGATATTCTAGGACCACTGGGTCGATACGATCACCTCTGGAAAAAAAAAACAACAAAAAAACAAAAAAAACAAATAAACACGCATCCGTGATCTTTCTGCTGGCAAAAAATACAAAATTCCACATTTTTGCAGATAGGAGCTTGAAACCTCTACAATAGGGTTCTCTGATACGCTGAATCTGATGGTATGATTTTCATTAAGGTTCTATAGTTTTTTAGGGGGTCTTTTCCCCTTTTTTCGAAAATCAGCCAAATTTTCTCAGGCGCGTTACATTTGATGGGTAAGACTAAACTTGATGAAGCTTATATATTTGAAATCAGCATTAAAATACAATTCCTTTGATGTATCTATTGGTATCAAAATCCCGTTTTTTAAAGTTTCGGTTACTATTGAGAAAGTCGCTCCTTACTTACAGTTCGTTACCACGAACTGTAAGTAAGCTTGATCATGCATTACCTGTGTGAATGCTTGTAAGGTTTTGTTTCTGAATAAGGATTACTATAACATTAGATTTTACTTTGAATCTTAGGCAAAATTTTAATACTCATTTTAAAAATTTTCATTATCCAAAGTTATTATGCAACAGTTTCTTATATATGATTCTATATCAAAATCTAGAAAGAATTGGGAAGTGGATTATCAATCAGACGGATTGTAAATTCACATAATTTTTTGTCTCCGTTCTTTGTACGCCTTTGAACACAAACGTATCTCATGGGATTAATTTTTATGAAGAATCGTAATACAAAAAGAGCTCTATTATGTCATCCATAACAAGATTAAGTTTAGTTATTTTTATGAAAGAATATCCGCTTTTTGAAGGAGGCTTCCTTTGAATATAATCTGTGAAGTATCTCAGCAACGGAAACTATTTATCCGGAAGATAGGATAGGCAATTACTTAGTTATAAGATACGAATTAAATTTTTACCCCTTTCTCCGCCAAAAATATGTTCTATGTAACGATCAAAAATACAATCGTTACAGAGAATTCAATCAAGAAACGGCGTTGTTGGATTTGACAATATTTTGTGATTCGAAAATATTTTGGCTGTATGAGAGCCAAATTGTTGATTTGATGCACAGAATGACACAAATCGGCATTGTGCTGTAAGGTGACCTCTTTTGCTGCTCAAAAACTTACAAAATCTATAAATTTAAATTAGAATAAGCCTAATAGCGATATTTTGTTGCTACTAATCTGATGAGATGATTCCAAAAAATAAGCGAATCAGGGGCCATCCTTTTAGGGAAAAATATGAAATTTTCGTATGGGTGTAAGAGCTGTACACCTCCTCTCTGTGGTTTTTGACAGGTTGAGTTTTATGGCCTCATTTTCATTACGACTTCAGCCTTGTTTACAGGGGGGGGGGCTTTCTAAAATTAAACATGTTTATGGTAATGAATTTTGTGGATAAATCTAAAATTAAGGGTTTGATTATAGTTTTACCTGCATAAAAACTAAACTCTTTCATGTATATGTTGTTATTGAAACTCCTGTTTTTAGTTTGATTTCTGTTGACACCTGTAAATCATCATTTATAGTTACCACTGACTGTTTAATGTCACCAAATTCTCTCAATCTAAGCATTGTAATCTTCTAAATGTGTGTTGTTCTCAGGAAAAGCCAAATAATATCTTGAGAAGTATCATAAAGTAAGTTTTTACTATCCAAGATATGAATAAGCTATTAACTGGGTCAAATATTTTCCCATGGATATATCAACAGCCTGCTCAGACAATGCACGATCACATTTTTATCAATCAGAGGCAACACTTTAGTGTTGCCTATAGTAAAGACCATACAGCTCCAATGTTAATTATTTATTATTTTCTTTCCCAGGGACACTTCTTATGGAAGGGGTCGTCACATAAACTTTGGAGGGGGCCTGTTCGATTTGAAATCAGAAGTTCTATTGCCTTTTTTAAGATTCAAAAGTGATCGGAGGGCAACTACCCCCCCCCGCTCCCTTTTTTCCCAACTGCACCCGATAGAAATTTTGAGACAGCCATTTTGTTAAAAATAGTTCAAAGATCATATAAAAAAACTCCAGTGTCAACACAACTCCCCAGGGCTCGGGTTCAGGCGTTGTAATTTATGCCCTGGGGGCATATATCGTTCTTATGGAAGGGATGTTGATATAAACTGCAGATAGGACTCATTTGATTGGAAATTGGAAGTTCTAGTTCAATTTTTGAAAGAGAAAAACACTCTTTTGACACTTTAGAGTCAAAAGAGATCGGAGGGCAACTAGCCTAGACCCCGAAGACGCGCGGAAATAAAAACCGGAGGTGGCAGATACAATTAGACGGCGGTAGCGCACCACCAGCGTCCCCGAAATTTTGTTGGCGGCACGCCACCGAAAAATTATCGGTGGCGCGCCGTGAATTGATCGGCGTTCGTTCTATTTAAAAAAAAATTTTCGGCTACTTTTAAAAAAATTTGGAAACTTATCGGTATCAGTTTTTATCGGAATTCTGTTTACAATTTCTTTTTAGCATAGGTACCATGACCAAACCTCAGACAAAATAAGGACGAGACATGAATATTAACTTCTCAAAAACATACTTTTAATCCAAATGATCGACAGCGAGACCTTAAACTGGCTTATAATTGAATGAATCCGACAAAATAAGTAATTTAAAATTTAATTCAAATTAAGCTCTAAAACTTGAATTAAATAAATTAACTTGCACCATAAATCCATGGCTGATTTATGCATCATCCATGAAGTCTGATGTGGATATCTTACTTTATGTTCGAACTTCCTGGACTTGCAACCTGCATTCCATTTTTTGACTTTCCTACCCCTCAACCCCTTTCTTTCCACGCTACAGAAGCTATTATTTAAAATTGCTTAAATATTAAATCTTCTCAAGTGATAAGATAAAAGTTTTAACATTAAACATTTTAATCAACTCCTTTGAGAATGAAATAGCTTATTTTTTGTCCTTCCCATTTCAGCAATTAAAGTACTGTGGCCGTGGACGTACTTGAACATGGTGGGTAAGCATATCAAACGATCAAAATTATACTTAAGCGTATAGGATTTAATATTTGAGATAGTGTGTTGTTTGTTAAGGACAGTTCGTTCCCAGGTGTAAGAAGAAAAAGAAGCAAAATTTTGTAAAGAAAAGCTTTTATATAAAAAGAGGCAACATCTTATAAAGAAAATCATTTTTTATAATTATGTTATTGAATACACCATTAATATATTGTTAAAATTTTAATTCTGGCTTTAGGTTTCGGAATTTAATTTGAATTAAGTTTTAAATTCCATATTTTGTCAATTCTCAGGCAGTTTAAGGAGCCAGAATTAATAAATCCAAACAATTAGCTAGAAATAAACTCTAGCACTTTCCTTTACGGCTTGACAAGCTTGTAGTTATCATGTGTAAAAGCAATCTTGTTTACACTGCGTGCAGCCAACACAGAACGCATAGCAGCGGCAATTAGTCCTGCACCACTGAAAAATCCTTTCTGCTGCAGCACCTGTTGCCGGCAACAATAGAACTTTTCTTGCCAAAGCTGCTATCCATGAGAGCCGAATAGAATATATTTCTTAGAAGACAATGGTATGATTGATTACAACAGCTAGGACAGGACCGTCTCCTGGCATTTGCTGCCAAGGCCAGATATAAATCGACTTGACGCCAAGTTACATCATCATTTTCACCCTGTTCTGCATCATTGCTGTCACACAATTTTCTGATCAAGCAGCCTCCTTTTTTATGTATGATCATGAGGAGATTTAGAGTTTCTGCTCTTCTGAGAATCAGCATTAGCCATGTTCACACAACTGATGGGGGTAGCTGATCCACCAAAAGCACCAAAGATTACAGCCTCCCATTCAAGCTTTTCGAGGTCCATCTTCTCTTTGTACCAAAGAATTTCTACTGCACTAAAATGCTCACTACAACTTGAACTGGAGGAGCCTGGAGTGTTGATTGGGCAACTTACGTTCACAAGAGATTTCATGAAGTACCTTATGTTAGTCTCTAGCACTAGAGTTTTAACCATTTTGAACGATAATTCCTTCTTGTCAATGAACCATCAATAAGGTTCAGATGGTCATCAGTTTCATTTATTTTGAATGTTTCGAAGTCCAAAAGTGCAGCTGACACCATGAGATGGGAAGAGAAAGTCAAACTTGTTTCCCAGCTTTTTTTTCAGAAGCAAAATAGAGCTAGGCCTAGTATCATTAGGTTGCTCCTCTAGGTTGCTCCATTAGGCTGAACTTTTAGAAGGCCCCAACAGAGCAGAGCAATATTTAGGGTGGGAAAGAATTCTCCCTCAATGGCCTCGAATGTAGTAGAAAAATTTAACAGTACAGAATAAAGGTCACGCATCAGTTCATATTCCTCATCATCTAGAGCAAGGATAGGTTCCCCAATTTTATACAAAACACTTGCCAGAGGCCCTTTGTATGAATAATACTTTGCATCATACTATATGTTGCATTCCATCTTGTAAGCAAATTCCATTTTAAGGACCGACCTGTATTGTTCATATTTTGGTAACATCGGAGGGAGATGATCAGCAACCTACACAAGTGGCAACTGAGCACCAGCATCAAGAACCTAATCTAAATTACCAAATTTTCTAATGAATTCATTTTATCTTAAATTTGAATTTTTGAGAAGGTTGTTAGGAAGGCAAAGAATTTGTTCGTATAAGTTTAGTTCTTCCACATTGTAAAGGCTTTCACGTACATATGTAAAAACCTTGTTCTAAGCCTTTAGTGGAATAGCTGCTGTTTTGGATATGGTAAAGCATTTATAAATAAGCTATTCGTGGAGTATCATGGCCAATCGAAAATCATTTTAATTAGAAAATATTACATTACAGCGAAGAGAACAGAAACAAGTGAATGATAATATAAAGTCCATGGTTGATGTGTAGATACAAAAATATTTTGAAAGGATGCATTTGGGGCAAAAGGGCCTTAAGGGGGGAGGGGATAGTTGCTCTCCGATCACTTTTGACTCTTGAGAAGGGCCCTATAAATAATGATTTACAATCGAATAAGCCCCCTCCAAAGTTTATACGACCATCAATTCCATAAAAATCTTATAAACCCTCAGGGCAAATTTTAAAACATTTGCCCCCAGATTCTGGGGGGGGTGGGTGCTGTTTTATCCCTGGATTTTTTGTTATATTATCTTTGGTCTATTTTGAACAAAATGGCTATATAAAAATTTGATTGGACGCATTTGGGGAAAAGAAGGTTGGGAGGGAGGGGGTAGTCACGATTAGAACACTTTGGACTCTTAAAATGTGAATTAAAACTTTCAATTTCTAATAATTTGAGTACCCTTCAAAGTTTATACGGCCACCTCTTCCATAAAAACCTTATACGCCCCGCGGGAGAAGTTACAACCCTTCCCCGGGCTCTGGGGGGTGCATTGAAAATGAAGTTTTTTTTTCTTATCGTTGGACTATTTCAAACAAACTGGCTATCTAAAAATTTTCATTGGATGCAACTGGGGAAAAAATATGTTACTATCAGGGGGGCTATATGTCCTCCATTAACTTTTGACTCATAAAAAGGTAATTATAACTTTCAATTTTCAACCAAATGAGCCATCTTCGAAGTCTATAGGACCACCCTTTACATAAAAGCCTTATACACGTCCGGAAAATGGCTTGAAAACTTGCCTCCGGGCTCTAGGAGGTTGTATCGACCCTGGAGTGTTTTTTATCTGATGATTGAACTATTCCCAAAAAATACCTATCTAAAAGTTTGTATCGGATGAGTGTGGAGAAAAAGGGCTAGGGGGGGGGGGGGGAGGCTGGTTGCGCTCGGATCTCTTTTGACTCTTGAAACTAGAACTAGAACTTTCAATTTCTAATCAAATGATTCATCTTCGAAGTTAATACCACCACCCCCTACATAAAAACCTTATATGCCTCCGTGGCATGTCTTAAAACACTTGTCCCCGGGCTCTGCGGGGTTGGGTCGACCCCAGAGTTTTTGTTATCTTATGTTTGAACTATTTAAATAAAATGCTATGTCAAAATTTGCATCGGATGGGTTTGAGGAAAAAGGGCTAGGGGGGCTAGTTGCCCTCGGATCTCTATTGACTCTTAAAAAATGAACTTAAACTTTCAATTTACAATCAAAAATACCCTCTCCGAAGTTTATACGAGTTTAACCCTTACCCAATATGCCCCAGAACATAACTTACAACGCCTGCCTCCGGGCCCTGAGGTTTTTTTCGGCACTGGAGTTTTTTTTATCTGACCTTTTAACCATTTTTAAGAAAATGGCTCTCTCAAAATTTTTGTTGGATGCATTTGGAGAAAAAAGGGCTAGTTGCCCTTCGATCTCTTTTGACTCTTAAAAACTAAGCTAAAACTTTCAATTTCTGATCAAATGAACCCTCATTGAAGTTCATACGAGCATCCCTTCCATAAGCACGTTAAATGCCCCCAGGGCATAACTTACAACGCCTGTCCCCGGAACCTGGGGTGTTGTGTCGACCCCGGAGTTTTCGCTATACGATCTTTGTACTATTTTTAAAAAAATGGCAAAGTTCTTATCGGATGCGTTTGAGGAAAAAGGGCGTGGATTGGGGGGGAGGGGGCTATTTGTCCTCTGATCTCTTTTGACTCTTAAAAAGTGAACTAGAACTTTCAAGTTCAATCAAATGAGCCCTCTCTGAAGTTTATACGAGCATCCCTTCTATAAGAACCATATATGCTTGCTAGGAATATAACTTTCAACGCCTGCCCGCGGGCCCTGGGGGTTGTATTGGCATCGGATTTTTTTTCCTCTGACCTTTGAACTATTTTTAACAATATGGCTATCTCAAAATTTTTAATGGGATGGGTTTGGGAACAAAGGAAGTGGGGGGGGGGGGCTAGTTGCCCTCGGATATCTTTGACTTTAAAAGGTGAAGTAGAACTTTCAATTTCTGATCTAATGAGCCACCTTCTCGAAGTTTATAGGATCACCCCTTAAATAAAAACCCTATGCACCTCCGGAGCATAGCTTGAAAAAACTTGCCCGCTGGGCTCTGGGGAGTTGTGTCAACCCTGAGTTTTGTTATCTGATGTTTGAACTATTTAAAAGAAATGGCTCTCTAAGAATTTGTATCGGATGGGTGAGATTTGTTTATTCATTTATATTAGTACCTGTGGTATGTTTTTTTTAATATGATTGTGTATTTACTTTCTTTTCATTTTGGGTTAATTTACTCTTTAATTTCTGGAATTGTGTGCAACAAAACAAAAAATTTTGTACCGATCCAGTGGTCCTAAAATACCAGGAGAGGGAATATTTGAACGAAAATTCAAAGATTTAGTCCCGATTTCAAAAAATAAAAGATATTATTTCACAAAAATGCCAATTCAACGATTTTGGGCTAGAGTCATTTTTTTTTCAAACGTTTCATTTTTCCGTTTCAGTTTAATCTGGTATATATATCTGGCATTCATTGTAGATTACGTTCTAATTAAATATTCTCTATATTCCTGCACCTAATTCCTTTCATAGTTACAGAGCAAGGGATCCCGCTGCTGAATATCAACATGTCCATTGCTCGTTTCCGCTTCTATAATAAAACTTTCCCGCCCTCTGTCTGCAACATTTACTGTGATCCCAAAAAAGGACAGCTACCCCATTTTAAGGTAAGTTTTTCTTCGTTGAATATTTTATGGAACTGGGGTTCTTGAATCGACTACTGATGCATTATATGTAACGTTGGACTACATTTCAAATACTCGTTGAAATTGGTAAAATCAAAACTTTTTATTTATCCAAAAATAATTTCTTATTGGAAATCTCTAAGTAGTCTTCTAAAAAGTTCGATATGAATCGTCTTCAACTATGGCGAAGCAAAGAAGCCCTCTTTGTTAAATCAAATGGGTGGATGGCAAGATACAGAGGGATTTAAGGTTTTTTAGTTTATAAGACATAATATTAAGCAACACTAGAGTGTTTTGTCCATAATATAAAGTTGTCCTTATTAATTATCTTAGAAGACACTTTAAGTTAAACTTTCTTTTTTTGTCACAACTAATCGCGATAAAAAGCTAATTTAAGAATATTTACTATTAAGTAAAAATTACTAACTACTTAAGTGTTTGACATACCATCCTCGTTTGCTTCAATTTCTAATTTTGCTCTTTGTCTTCGTTCAAAATTACTCACATATTCTTTGCACTTTCGGCCTATTCATTATATAAAATCAGAAGCATATATGGTCTCATAAACGATGGGGCCTGTCACTCCCTAAATAAAACTACTCTTTCTGCAAAAGTTTTTCTACTCAAGCCGATATTTGAAAACAGAAAGTATTCATTCGCGTCTATTTAGTTTGCACAATATATTGCTAAGTTTAATGAGCCCGAGATAAACTTTGAGGCTATTGTACAGTATTTAATATACTACTGTTACTACTATTACTCCTAACAGCTCACTGCAGTACCAAGCCGCCTGAGGCCAACACAGTCACAAACGCTCCTCCTCCATCCCAATCGATTTAAAACCTCCTTCTTCACACCCCCCCCCCCGAATAAAATTGACAATACAATTTACTAATGTGTTTAAAACAGTAGTATATCTTTGTCTTACTCCTGTTCGTTACTCTGCTTAGTTAAGGTTTATGAGTAGTATCCCACATGCACTTCTACGACACCCATACAGACTACTACTTTCTTCCATTAGTTCGACAGCGCAAGAAGAAGGTTTAACGGTGCATCACCTCTTTTGGCGACCAGGTGTCACATTCTAGGTAAGATTCTTGTCCTGGCAAGATATCCATCCTGGCAAGAGTCCTGGGTGTTTGAATTACTTGGAGTATGGTTGGGATAAACCACAAGTTTTAATAATATGGGGAGCTCCTAGCCCATCGCACATTTTTCTAGCTGGTGAGATTTCCGCCCAGGCAAGATTCGGCATCTCTCTGCAAGAGTCCCATCCTTGGTGAGATTCCAAGTGCATGCCATATTTATAGGTGTTTCAATTACAGGAATATGGTCGGGATTGTACACAAATTCATTTAACAGGGGAGCTTTTAACCCCTCGCATCTGCAAAACGCAGTCAACTGTTCTATTAAAGGGAACAGACTTGGCAAGACTCCATGACACACCCCTTTGGACTCCAATGACGTCATACGACTTAACCCGTTTCAAATTACAGTCCTAATATGCTTGACACAATTTTATGTAACACTGCGTAGGAACCCAAGGGGGAATCCCTGCTTGTAACGTAATGACAGCTCACACCTTAAGTAAATATTGTGCATCACTGTCACGTAACACTTTTTTTCGCCCGAAACCCCCAAAGTGTTTTGTTTTCATTAACTTAATGATGGCACACAATTTATGTAACGTCAGCGCATCTTAAGCTTGGACGGTGAATCCGTCACTGCCATATAATACCATTTTGACATTTTTCGCCCAAAAAGCCTCAAGACATTTCCTTTTTTGGCGTTTCATATTTTTGCTCGAGACACCTTTCATGTTTTTTCTTTTTTTTCTTTTTCTATAGTTCTTGACCCCGCCAGGACTCAAAACGTCATTCCCTCCAATGGCTTTGTGCCTTAACTGGAAGGACTAAACTGCTATTCCCAGTATTTTGTATCTGGAACCATATTTTAAAATTAACCTATTGCATGACAACTAAGATTCTCCTTTTTGGAGAATCTTAATCAATACATCTAAAAAACACAGAAAATGTAAATAAAAGGTTTTATTATTTCAAACAAATTGGCAAGCAATAAAACATGGGAAAAGGCAGTAAAAAACACGACAAGAATAAAAGATGAGAAAAGCCCTATCCTTAATATAGGCAAAATATATTATAGAAAATTCGAGGTCCTAGCATGCAACCCAGGAGAAGGTGAAGGGGTAGGGGGAGTGATATTAGAGATAGATTTAAAGCGTTTTAAGAGCTTTTAAGGAAATACCCCTTTTTCATTAGCTAAGTTTATGAATATTTCACAATATCCTTACAATGGATTTCACCCACCACCTAGCATTCGTTTTCGAGGGCTAATTTATAATAAATGCAAGTTTTAGGCATTAGTGTGGCTTATAGAGGATAAAATTTAAACAATAACATGCATAATTTAAGTTAAGATGAAAGAGAGGACTCCAGAAGAGGGGGGCGTTTGTGGGGGGAGGGGGCCTGTTTTTATATTTATGTTTATTTTGTTTCGTTGCGCAAAGTGGTAAATTTCAACATTTTTAAATTATTTATTTATTGTTAGCCCGCAGCGAGTCTCCCTCTACTAGGTACCGGCCCGCTGGCTGGCCACCTTCAAGGGAGTGTTCAGTCCACTGAGAGCTTTTTCTCAGCCCCTGACGCACCCAGGACACATTTTCAGAAAAAATATCAAAACACGCAAAGGTGGGAAATTCTATTCAAGAAATGCTTGTTCCCACCCTCTCGTGCACTCTGGGGGAGTTTGGTCAGTGTGTACTCAGTCTTGGGACGGAATCCAGACTTCAGCTTGGCTAAACAGGAGGTTAAAAAAACGGTCTTGCTCGAGATAACTTAAAAAGTAGTAATAATAGGGAAGTTATCATAGAATGTCTAGGATATACCCCCTCTGACATCACATCATCCCTGTTTGTAGCGCTAAGCTAGCCAGATTCCCACCCCTGACAGAATTCCCGGGATTCCAGGCGTTCTAAAATTTCTTCTGTATTGGCATGACTCCTAACCATTTTTTAATGCATTATTTTTCTGGAAGATCCCCATTATTTCCGTGACCTTGTCTGGTATGAATGACGCCATTGTTATTCGCAAGCTAGACTAAAAGAACCCCATGGGGAAACCCCCGAGCACGGCACACACGCGGATGCTGCGTAATAACGGTGGCGGCACACATCTTAAGCAGACACCTAATGGGAGAGGTTTAAAGATAAGTAGTTCATCTTGCAAGAAGAATAGGTGCCCAAATCGTTGAACATTATACTTATAGCCCAGAGCGGAATGGCACTGCAACGCTATTTTCACACTGAGACCAGCCTTCATCACTCCACTCCCCACCATCCATCCGTAAGGTACCAAGTCCTCGCCCCCCCCCCCCTAGGAGCTTATCCATCTTTTTTGCCTCGAAAATAAGCTAAAGAATACCATCAACACTAATATCTCTGAAGACAGAGAAGCCCCCCTTCTTTAATACTGTTTGATACTCTAAGCATTTTACCCCTAATGCCAACAACTTTAACTGCCCCCTGTGACACACCTTTGTCATCATCCTATCTCCCCAAAAACACTTTTGAGACATTTCTTGTTAAAAGTTTTACTTCAAGCTATTCATTTGGTTTTTCACAAGTAATTCACGCCACAGTACCACACTGATACTGCCCTACAACACCCCTCTGTCATCACCCCATCTCTCAAAATATTTTTATTGCATTTATTATTAAAAGTTTTACGTCAAGTCATTCATTCGAGTTTTCGAAAGTAATTCGCGCCACAGTACCACACTAACTTCTCTATGACACCCCTCTGTCATCGCCTCATCTCCCTCAAAACACTTTTCAGACCTTCCTCGTTAAAAGTCTTAGTTCAAGTTATTCATTCGGATTTACGGAAGCAATTTACGCAACAGTACCACACTATTACTGCCCCTACAACACCCTCTGTCATCGCCCCATCTCCCCCAAAACACTTTTCAGACATTTCTTCTTAAAAGTTCTACTTCAACTCATCCTTGGGGGGTTTTGTAAGCATTCACACCATAGAACTACACCATTACTGGCTCTACAACACCCTTCGGTTATCGCCCCATCTCCCCCAAACACTTTTCAGACATTTCTTGTTAAAAGTTTTACTTCAAGTCATTCATTCGGGTTTTCGAAAGCAATTCGCACCACAGTACCAAACTATAACTGCTCCATGACAGCCCTCTGTCGTCGCCCCATCTCCCCCAAAACACTTTTCAGACATTTCTTCTTATAAGTTTTATTTCAACTATTCATTGGGGTTTTCGTAAGCAGTTGACGCAACAGTACCAAACTATAGCTACTGTCTAGCATCCATGCAACACCCGTCATCATCACACACACACAAACACATCCACACACACAGAACTACACACACGACACACAAACACATACCACACACAGAGCACACACAACGACAACGAATGTAGGAGAATCAGAAGGATATATATATCTATATATATATATATATATATATATAGATATATATCATATAATATGATATATATCTATATATATATATATATATATATATAGATATATATATCCTTCTGATTCTCCTACATTCGTGGTCTGTGTGTGAGCTCTGTGTGTGGTATGTGTTTGTGTGTCGTGTGTGTAGTTCTGTGTGTGTGGATGGTTGTGTGTGTGTTTGATGATGACGGGTGTTGCATAGGATGCTAGGACAGTAGCTATAGTTTTGGTACTGTTGCGTTCAACCTGCTAACGAAAACCCCAATGAATTAGTTGAAATAACAACTTATACGAAGAAATGTCTGAAAAGTGTTTTGGGGGAGATGGGGCGACGACAGAGGGCTGTCATGGAGCAGTTTATAGTTGGTTACTGTGGTGCGAATTGCTTTCGAAAAACCCGAATGAATGACTTGAAGTAAAACTTTTAACAAGAAATGTCTGAAAAAGTGTTTGGGGGAGATGGGGCGATAACCGAAGGGTGTTGTAGAGCCAGTAATGGTGTAGTTCTATGGTGTGAATTGCTTACAAAACCCCCCAAGGATGAGTTGAAGTAGAACTTTTAAGAAGAAATGTCTGAAAAGTGTTTTGGGGGAGATGGGGCGATGACAGAGGGTGTTGTAGGGGCAGTAATATGTGTGGTACTGTTGCGTAAATTGCTTCCGTAAATCCGAATGAATAACTTGAACTAAGACTTTTAACGAGGAAGGTCTGAAAAGTGTTTTGAGGGAGATGAGGCGATGACAGAGGGGTTGTCATAGAGAAGTTAGTGTGGTACTGTGGCGCGAATTACTTTCGAAAAACTTCGAATGAATGACTTGACGTAAAAACTTTTAATAATAAATGCAATAAAAATATTTTTGAGAGATGGGGTGATGACAGAGGGGTGTTGTAGGGCAGTATCAGTGTGGTACTGTGGGCGTGATTACTTGTGAAAAACCAAATGAATAGCTTGAAGTAAAACTTTTAACAAGAAATGTCTCAAAAGTTGTTTTTGGGGAGATAGGATGATGACAAAGGTGTGTCACAGGGGGGCAGTTAAAGTTGTTGGCATTATGGGGTAAAATGCTTAGAGTATCAAACAGTATTAAAGAAGGGGGGCTTCTCTGTCTTCAGAGATATAGTGTTGATGGTATTCTTTAGCTTATTTTCGAGGCAAAAAAGATGGATAAGCTCCTAGGGGTGGGGGGGCGAGGACTTGGTACCTTACGGAGGATGGTGGGGAGTGGAGTGATGAAGGCTGGTCTCCAGTGTGAAAATAGCGTTGCCAGTGCCATTCCGCTCTGCGGCTATAAGTATAATGTTCAACGATTTGGGCACCTATCTCTCTTGCAAGATGAACTACTTATCTTTAAACCTCTCCCATTAGGTGTCTGCTTAAGATGTGTGCCGCCACCGTTATTACGCAGCATCCGCGTGTGTGCCGTGCTCGGGGTTTCCCCATGGGGTTCTTTTAGTCTAGCTTGCGAATAACAATGGCGTCATTCATACCAGACAAGGTCACGGAAATAATGGGGATCTTCCCAGAAAAATAATGCATTAAAAAATGGTTAGGAGTCATGCCAATACAGAAGAAATTTTAGAACGCCTGGAATCCCGGGAATTCTGTCAGGGGTGGGAATCTGGCTAAGCTTAGCGCTACAAACAGGGATGATGTGATGTCAGAGGGGGTATATCCTAGACATTCTATGATAACTTCCCTATTATTACTACTTTTTAAGTTATCTCGAGCAAGACCGTTTTTTTAACCTCCTGTTTAGCCAAGCTGAAAGTCTGGGATTCCGTCCAAAGACTGAGTACACACTGACCAAACTCCCCGCAGAGTGCACGAGAGGGGTGGGAACAAGCATTTCTTGAAATAGAATTTCCCACCTTTGCGTGTTTTGATATTTTTTCTGAAAATGTGTCCTGGGTTGCGTCAGGGGCTGAGAAAAAGCTCTCAGTGGGACTGAACACTCCCTTGAAGGTGGCCAGCCAGCGGGCCCGGCGTACCTAGTAACCGAAGGGAGACTCGCTGCGGGCTAACAATAAATAAAATAATTTAAAAAATGTTTGAAATTTACCACTTTGCGCAACGAAACAAAAATAAACATAAATATAGAACAACAGGCCCCCTGCCCCCCCAAACGCCCCCCTCTTCTGGAGTCCTCTCTCTTCCTCTTAACTTAAAGTATGCATGTTATTGTTTAAATTTTAATCCTTCTATAAGCCACACTAATCGCCTAAAACTTGCATTTATTATAAATTAGCCCTCTGAAACAGTAATGCTAGGTGCGTTGGGTGAAATCCATTGTAAGGATAGTTGTGAAATATTCATAACCTTAGCTTAATGAAAAAGGAGGGTATTTCCTTAAAAGCTCTTTAAAACGCTTTAAAATCTATCTCTAATATCACTTCCCCACTACCCCTTCACCTTACTTCCTAGGGTTAGCATGCTAGGACCTCGAATTTTCACTATAATAATATTTTGCCGATATTAAGGATGAGGGCTTCTCATCTGTTTATACTTGTCCGTGTTTTTTACTGCCACTTTTCCCATGTTTTATTGCTAGCCAATGTAGTTTTTGAAATAATAAAAACCTCTTATATTCACATTTTCTGTAGTTTTTTAGATGTATTGATTAAGCATTCTCCAAAAAGGAGAATCTTAGTTGTCTATGCAATAGGTTCAATTTTAAAATATGGTTCCAGATACAAAATACTGGAATAGCAGTTAGTCCTTCCAGTTAAGGCACAAGGCCATTGGAGGGAATGACGTTTTGAGTCCTGGCGGGGTCAAGAACTATAGAAAAAGAAAAAAAAGAAAAAACATGAAAGGTGTCTCGAGCAAAAATATGAAACGCCAAAAAAGAAATGTCTTGAGGCTTTTTGGGCGAAAATTCAAAATGGTATTATATGGCAGTGACGGATTCACCGTCCAAGCTAAGATGCGCTGACGTTACATAATTGTGTGCATCATTAAGTTATGAAACAAAACACTTTGGGTTTCGGGCGAAAAAAGTGTTACGTGACAGTGATGCACAATATTTAACTTAAGGTGTGAGCTGTCATTTACGTTACAAGCAGGGATTCCCCCTTGGGTTCCTACGCAGTGTTACATAAAATGTGTCAAGCATATTAGGACTGTAATTTGAAACGGGTTAAGTCGTATGACGTCATTGGAGTCCAAAGGGGTGTGTCATGGAGTCTTGCCAAGTCTGTTCCCTTTAATAGAACAGTTGACTGCGTTTTGCAGATGCGAGGGGTTAAAAGCTCCCCTGTTAAATGAATTTGTGTACAATCCCGACCATATTCCTGGTAATTGAAACACCTATAAATATGGCATGCACTTGGAATCTCACCAAGGATGGGACTCTTGCAGAGAGATGCCGAATCTTGCCTGGGCGGAAATCTCACAGCTAGAAAATTGGCGATGGGCTAGGAGCTCCCCATATTATTAAAACTTGTGGTTTATCCAACCATACTCCAAGTAATTCAAACACCCAGGACTCTTGCCAAGGATGGATATCTTGCCAGGACAAGAATCTTACCTAGAATGTGACACCTGGTCGCCAAAAGAGGATGATGCACCGTTAAACCTTCTTCTGGCGCTGTCGAACTAATGGAAGAAAGTAGTAGTCTGTATGGGTGTCGTAGAAGTGCATGTGGGGATACTACTCATAAACCTTAACTAAGCAGAGTAACGAACAGGAGTAAGACAAAGATATACTACTGTTTTAAACACATTAGTAAATTGTATTGTCAATTTTATTCGGGGGGGGGGGTGTGAAGAAAGGAGGTTTTAAATCGATTGGGATGGAGGAGGAGCGTTTGTGACTGTGTTGGCCTCAGGCGGCTTGGTACTGCAGTGAGCTGTTAGGAGTAATAGTAGTAACAGTAGTATATTAAATTACTGTACAATAGCCTCAAAGTTTATCTCGGGCTCATTAAACTTAGCAATATATTGTGCAAACTAAATAGACGCGAATGGAATACTTTCTGTTTTCAAATATCGGCTTGAGTAGAAAACTTTTGCAGAAAGAGTATTTTATTTAGGGAGTGACAGGCCCCATCGTTTATTAGACCATAATATGCTTCTGATTTTATATAATGAATAGGCCGAAAGTGCAAAGAATATGTGAGTAATTTTGAACGAAGACAAAGAGCAAAATTAGAAATTGAAGCAAACGAGGGATGGTATGTCAAACACTTAAGTAGTTAGTAATTTTTACTTAATAGTAAATATTCTTAAATTAGCTTTTTATCGCGATTAGTTGTGACAAAAAAAGAAAGTTTACCTTAAAGTGTCTCTAAGATAATTAATAAGGACAACTTTATATTATGGACAAAACACTCTAGTGTTGCTTAATATTATGTCTTATAAACTAAAAACCTTAAATCGCCTCTGTATCTTGCCATCCACCCATTTGATTTAACAAAGAGGGCTGCTTTGCTCGCCATAGTTTGAAGGACGATTCATATCGAACTTTTTAGAAGAGCTACTTAAGATTTCCAATAAGAAATTATTTTTGGATAAATAAAAAGTTTTGATTTTACCAATTTCAACGAGTATTTGAAATGTAGTCCAACGTTACATATAATGCATCAGTAGTCCGATTCAAGAACCCCAGTTCCATAAAATATTCAACGAAGAAAAACTTACCTTAAAATGGGGTAGCTGTCCTTTTTTGGGATCACAGTAAATGTTGCAGACAGAGGGCGGGAAAGTTTTATTATAGAAGCGGAAACGAGCAATGGACATGTTGATATTCAGCAGCGGGATCCCTTGCTCTGTAACTATGAAAGGAATTAGGTGCATGAATATAGAGAATATTTAATTAGAACGTAATCTACAATGAATGCCAGATATATATACCAGATTAAACTGAAACGGAAAATGAAACGTTGAAAAAAAAATGACTCTAGCCCAAAATCGTTGAATTGGCATTTTTGTGAAATAATATCTTTTATTTTTTGAAATCGGGACTAAATCTTTGAATTTTCGTTCAAATATTCCCTCTCCTGGTATTTTAGGACCACTGGATCGGTACAAAATTTTTTGTTTTGTTGCACACAATTCCAGAAATTAAAGAGTAAATTAACCCAAAATGAAAAGAAAGTAAATACACAATCATATTAAAAAAAACATACCACAGGTACTAATATAAATGAATAAACAAATCTCACCCATCCGATACAAATTCTTAGAGAGCCATTTCTTTTAAATAGTTCAAACATCAGATAACAAAACTCAGGGTTGACACAACTCCCCAGAGCCCAGGGGCAAGTTTTTTCAAGCTATGCTCCGGAGTGCATAGGGTTTTTATTTAAGGGGTGATCCTATAAACTTCGAGAAGGTGGCTCATTAGATCAGAAATTGAAAGTTCTACTTCACCTTTTAAAGTCAAAGATATCCGAGGGCAACTAGCCCCCCCCCCCCACTTCCTTTGTTCCCAAACCCATCCCATAAAAATTTTGAGATAGCCATATTGTTAAAAATAGTTCAAAGGTCAGAGGAAAAAAAATCCGATGCCAATACAACCCCCAGGGCCCGCGGGCAGGCGTTGAAAGTTATATCCTAGCAGCATATATGGTTCTTATAGAGGGATGCTCGTATAAACTTCAGAGAGGGCTCATTTGATTGAACTTGAAAGTTCTAGTTCACTTTTAAGAGTCAAAGAGATCAGAGGACAAATAGCCCCCTCCCCCCCAATCCACGCCCTTTTTCCTCAAACGCATCCGATAAGAACTTTGCCATTTTTTTAAAAATAGTACAAAGATCGTATAGCGAAAACTCCGGGGTCGACACAACACCCCAGGTTCCGGGGACAGGCGTTGTAAGTTATGCCCTGGGGGCATTTAACGTGCTTATGGAAGGGATGCTCGTATGAACTTCAATGAGGGTTCATTTGATCAGAAATTGAAAGTTTTAGCTTAGTTTTTAAGAGTCAAAAGAGATCGAAGGGCAACTAGCCCTTTTTTCTCCAAATGCATCCAACAAAAATTTTGAGAGAGCCATTTTCTTAAAAATGGTTAAAAGGTCAGATAAAAAAAACTCCAGTGCCGAAAAAAACCTCAGGGCCCGGAGGCAGGCGTTGTAAGTTATGTTCTGGGGCATATTGGGTAAGGGTTAAACTCGTATAAACTTCGGAGAGGGTATTTTTGATTGTAAATTGAAAGTTTAAGTTCATTTTTTAAGAGTCAATAGAGATCCGAGGGCAACTAGCCCCCCTAGCCCTTTTTCCTCAAACCCATCCGATGCAAATTTTGACATAGCATTTTATTTAAATAGTTCAAACATAAGATAACAAAAACTCTGGGGTCGACCCAACCCCGCAGAGCCCGGGGACAAGTGTTTTAAGACATGCCACGGAGGCATATAAGGTTTTTATGTAGGGGGTGGTGGTATTAACTTCGAAGATGAATCATTTGATTAGAAATTGAAAGTTCTAGTTCTAGTTTCAAGAGTCAAAAGAGATCCGAGCGCAACCAGCCTCCCCCCCCCCCCCCTAGCCCTTTTTCTCCACACTCATCCGATACAAACTTTTAGATAGGTATTTTTTGGGAATAGTTCAATCATCAGATAAAAAAACACTCCGAGGGTCGATACAACCTCCTAGAGCCCGGAGGCAAGTTTTCAAGCCATTTTCCGGACGTGTATAAGGCTTTTATGTAAAGGGTGGTCCTATAGACTTCGAAGATGGCTCATTTGGTTGAAAATTGAAAGTTATAATTACCTTTTTATGAGTCAAAAGTTAATGGAGGACATATAGCCCCCCTGATAGTAACATATTTTTTCCCCAGTTGCATCCAATGAAAATTTTTAGATAGCCAGTTTTGTTTGAAATAGTCCAACGATAAGAAAAAA
This sequence comes from Artemia sinica, assembly GCA_027921565.1. NCBI lineage: Eukaryota > Metazoa > Arthropoda > Branchiopoda > Anostraca > Artemiidae > Artemia > Artemia sinica. The sequence goes on along the minus strand of CM051256.1, from coordinate 59,695,479 downwards.
AAAACTTCATTTTCAATGCAACCCCCAGAGCCCGGGGAAGGGTTGTAACTTCTCCCGCGGGGCGTATAAGGTTTTTATGGAAGAGGTGGCCGTATAAACTTTGAAGGGTACTCAAATTATTAGAAATTGAAAGTTTTAATTCACATTTTAAGAGTCCAAAGTGTTCTAATCGTGACTACCCCCTCCCTCCCAACCTTCTTTTCCCCAAATGCGTCCAATCAAATTTTTATATAGCCATTTTGTTCAAAATAGACCAAAGATAATATAACAAAAATCCAGGGATAAAACAGCACCCACCCCCCCCAGAATCTGGGGGCAAATGTTTTAAAATTTGCCCTGAGGTTTATAAGATTTTTATGGAATTGATGGTCGTATAAACTTTGGAGGGGGCTTATTCGATTGTAAATCATTATTTATAGGGCCCTTCTCAAGAGTCAAAAGTGATCGGAGAGCAACTATCCCCTCCCCCCTTAAGGCCCTTTTGCCCCAAATGCATCCTTTCAAAATATTTTTGTATCTACACATCAACCATGGACTTTATATTATCATTCACTTGTTTCTGTTCTCTTCGCTGTAATGTAATATTTTCTAATTAAAATGATTTTCGATTGGCCATGATACTCCACGAATAGCTTATTTATAAATGCTTTACCATATCCAAAACAGGCAGCTATTCCACTAAAGGCTTAGAACAAGGTTTTTACATATGTACGTGAAAGCCTTTACAATGTGGAAGAACTAAACTTATACGAACAAATTCTTTGCCTTCCTAACAACCTTCTCAAAAATTCAAATTAAGATAAAAATGAATTCATTAGAAATTTGGTAATTTAGATTAGGTTCTTGATGCTGGTGCTCAGTTGCCACTTGTGTAGGTTGCTGATCATCTCCCTCCGATGTTACCAAAATATGAACAATACAGGTCGGTCCTTAAAATGGAATTTGCTTACAAGATGGAATGCAACATATAGTATGATGCAAAGTATTATTCAATACAAAGGGCCTCTGGCAAGTGTTTTGTATAAAATTGGGGAACCTATCCTTGCTCTAGATGATGAGGAATATGAACTGATGCGTGACCTTTATTCTGTACTGTTAAATTTTTCTACTACATTCGAGGCCATTGAGGGAGAATTCTTTCCCACCCTAAATATTGCTCTGCTCTGTTGGGGCCTTCTAAAAGTTCAGCCTAATGGAGCAACCTAGAGGAGCAACCTAATGATACTAGGCCTAGCTCTATTTTGCTTCTGAAAAAAAAGCTGGGAAACAAGTTTGACTTTCTCTTCCCATCTCATGGTGTCAGCTGCACTTTTGGACTTCGAAACATTCAAAATAAATGAAACTGATGACCATCTGAACCTTATTGATGGTTCATTGACAAGAAGGAATTATCGTTCAAAATGGTTAAAACTCTAGTGCTAGAGACTAACATAAGGTACTTCATGAAATCTCTTGTGAACGTAAGTTGCCCAATCAACACTCCAGGCTCCTCCAGTTCAAGTTGTAGTGAGCATTTTAGTGCAGTAGAAATTCTTTGGTACAAAGAGAAGATGGACCTCGAAAAGCTTGAATGGGAGGCTGTAATCTTTGGTGCTTTTGGTGGATCAGCTACCCCCATCAGTTGTGTGAACATGGCTAATGCTGATTCTCAGAAGAGCAGAAACTCTAAATCTCCTCATGATCATACATAAAAAAGGAGGCTGCTTGATCAGAAAATTGTGTGACAGCAATGATGCAGAACAGGGTGAAAATGATGATGTAACTTGGCGTCAAGTCGATTTATATCTGGCCTTGGCAGCAAATGCCAGGAGACGGTCCTGTCCTAGCTGTTGTAATCAATCATACCATTGTCTTCTAAGAAATATATTCTATTCGGCTCTCATGGATAGCAGCTTTGGCAAGAAAAGTTCTATTGTTGCCGGCAACAGGTGCTGCAGCAGAAAGGATTTTTCAGTGGTGCAGGACTAATTGCCGCTGCTATGCGTTCTGTGTTGGCTGCACGCAGTGTAAACAAGATTGCTTTTACACATGATAACTACAAGCTTGTCAAGCCGTAAAGGAAAGTGCTAGAGTTTATTTCTAGCTAATTGTTTGGATTTATTAATTCTGGCTCCTTAAACTGCCTGAGAATTGACAAAATATGGAATTTAAAACTTAATTCAAATTAAATTCCGAAACCTAAAGCCAGAATTAAAATTTTAACAATATATTAATGGTGTATTCAATAACATAATTATAAAAATGATTTTCTTTATAAGATGTTGCCTCTTTTTATATAAAAGCTTTTCTTTACAAAAATTTTGCTTCTTTTTCTTCTTACACCTGGGAACGAACTGTCCTTAACAAACAACACACTATCTCAAATATTAAATCCTATACGCTTAAGTATAATTTTGATCGTTTGATATGCTTACCCACCATGTTCAAGTACGTCCACGGCCACAGTACTTTAATTGCTGAAATGGGAAGGACAAAAAATAAGCTATTTCATTCTCAAAGGAGTTGATTAAAATGTTTAATGTAAAACTTTTATCTTATCACTTGAGAAGATTTAATATTTAGCAATTTAAATAATAGCTTCTGTAGCGTGGAAAGAAAGGGGTTGAGGGGTAGGAAAGTCAAAAATGGAATGCAGGTTGCAAGTCCAGGAAGTTCGAACATAAAGTAAGATATCCACATCAGACTTCATGGATGATGCATAAATCAGCCATGGATTTATGGTGCAAGTTAATTTATTTAATTCAAGTTTTAGAGCTTAATTTGAATTAAATTTTAAATTACTTATTTTGTCGGATTCATTCAATTATAAGCCAGTTTAAGGTCTCGCTGTCGATCATTTGGATTAAAAGTATGTTTTTGAGAAGTTAATATTCATGTCTCGTCCTTATTTTGTCTGAGGTTTGGTCATGGTACCTATGCTAAAAAGAAATTGTAAACAGAATTCCGATAAAAACATGATACCGATAAGTTTCCAAATTTTTTTAAAAGTAGCCGAAAATTTTTTTTTAAATAGAACGAACGCCGATCAATTCACGGCGCGCCACCGATAATTTTTCGGTGGCGTGCCGCCAACAAAATTTCGGGGACGCTGGTGGTGCGCTACCGCCGTCTAATTGTATCTGCCACCTCCGGTTTTTATTTCCGCGCGTCTTCGGGGTCTAGGCTAGTTGCCCTCCGATCTCTTTTGACTCTAAAGTGTCAAAGAGTGTTTTTCTCTTTCAAAAATTGAACTAGAACTTCCAATTTCCAATCAAATGAGTCCTATCTGCAGTTTATATCAACATCCCTTCCATAAGAACGATATATGCCCCCAGGGCATAAATTACAACGCCTGAACCCGAGCCCTGGGGAGTTGTGTTGACACTGGAGTTTTTTTATATGATCTTTGAACTATTTTTAACAAAATGGCTGTCTCAAAATTTCTATCGGGTGCAGTTGGGAAAAAAGGGAGCGGGGGGGGGTAGTTGCCCTCCGATCACTTTTGAATCTTAAAAAGGCAATAGAACTTCTGATTTCAAATCGAACAGGCCCCCTCCAAAGTTTATGTGACGACCCCTTCCATAAGAAGTGTCCCTGGGAAAGAAAATAAAAATAATTAAACATTGGAGCTGTATGGTCTTTACTATAGGCAACACTAAAGTGTTGCCTCTGATTGATAAAAATGTGATCGTGCATTGTCTGAGCAGGCTGTTGATATATCCATGGGAAAATATTTGACCCAGTTAATAGCTTATTCATATCTTGGATAGTAAAAACTTACTTTATGATACTTCTCAAGATATTATTTGGCTTTTCCTGAGAACAACACACATTTAGAAGATTACAATGCTTAGATTGAGAGAATTTGGTGACATTAAACAGTCAGTGGTAACTATAAATGATGATTTACAGGTGTCAACAGAAATCAAACTAAAAACAGGAGTTTCAATAACAACATATACATGAAAGAGTTTAGTTTTTATGCAGGTAAAACTATAATCAAACCCTTAATTTTAGATTTATCCACAAAATTCATTACCATAAACATGTTTAATTTTAGAAAGCCCCCCCCCCTGTAAACAAGGCTGAAGTCGTAATGAAAATGAGGCCATAAAACTCAACCTGTCAAAAACCACAGAGAGGAGGTGTACAGCTCTTACACCCATACGAAAATTTCATATTTTTCCCTAAAAGGATGGCCCCTGATTCGCTTATTTTTTTGGAATCATCTCATCAGATTAGTAGCAACAAAATATCGCTATTAGGCTTATTCTAATTTAAATTTATAGATTTTTGTAAGTTTTTGAGCAGCAAAAGAGGTCACCTTACAGCACAATGCCGATTTGTGTCATTCTGTGCATCAAATCAACAATTTGGCTCTCATACAGCCAAAATATTTTCGAATCACAAAATATTGTCAAATCCAACAACGCCGTTTCTTGATTGAATTCTCTGTAACGATTGTATTTTTGATCGTTACATAGAACATATTTTTGGCGGAGAAAGGGGTAAAAATTTAATTCGTATCTTATAACTAAGTAATTGCCTATCCTATCTTCCGGATAAATAGTTTCCGTTGCTGAGATACTTCACAGATTATATTCAAAGGAAGCCTCCTTCAAAAAGCGGATATTCTTTCATAAAAATAACTAAACTTAATCTTGTTATGGATGACATAATAGAGCTCTTTTTGTATTACGATTCTTCATAAAAATTAATCCCATGAGATACGTTTGTGTTCAAAGGCGTACAAAGAACGGAGACAAAAAATTATGTGAATTTACAATCCGTCTGATTGATAATCCACTTCCCAATTCTTTCTAGATTTTGATATAGAATCATATATAAGAAACTGTTGCATAATAACTTTGGATAATGAAAATTTTTAAAATGAGTATTAAAATTTTGCCTAAGATTCAAAGTAAAATCTAATGTTATAGTAATCCTTATTCAGAAACAAAACCTTACAAGCATTCACACAGGTAATGCATGATCAAGCTTACTTACAGTTCGTGGTAACGAACTGTAAGTAAGGAGCGACTTTCTCAATAGTAACCGAAACTTTAAAAAACGGGATTTTGATACCAATAGATACATCAAAGGAATTGTATTTTAATGCTGATTTCAAATATATAAGCTTCATCAAGTTTAGTCTTACCCATCAAATGTAACGCGCCTGAGAAAATTTGGCTGATTTTCGAAAAAAGGGGAAAAGACCCCTAAAAACTATAGAACCTTAATGAAAATCATACCATCAGATTCAGCGTATCAGAGAACCCTATTGTAGAGGTTTCAAGCTCCTATCTGCAAAAATGTGGAATTTTGTATTTTTTGCCAGCAGAAAGATCACGGATGCGTGTTTATTTGTTTTTTGTTTTTTTGTTGTTTTTTTTTCCAGAGGTGATCGTATCGACCCAGTGGTCCTAGAATATCGTGGGAGAACTCATTCGAATGGAAGTGAAAAGTTCTAGTGCCCTTTTTAAGTGACCAAAATGGAGGGCAACTAGGCCCCATCCCTCGCTCATTTTTTTCTCTAAGTCACCCGATCAAAATTTGGAGATACCTATTTTGTTCAACATGGTCGAAAATATAATAAATATGTCTCTTAGGATGAATTAATCCCCCAAAGTCTCCGGGGGGAGGGCTGAAAGCTATGAACTTTACCCAATGTTTACATATAGCAATGGTTATTGCGAAGTATACAGACCTTTTCAAGGGGGATTTTTTTCTGGTAGCGGGGGGTGGATCGGGGGTTATTTTGGAGGATCTGTCCATGAAGGAAGTTTTCATGGGGGAAGGGACATTGCTATGGAGGGTGCTCCGGATTTCCCAGCATTATTTAAAAAAAAGATCTGAAATTCAATAAAAAAATAAACAAGTTTTTCAAGTGAAAGTAAGGAGCAACATCAAAACTTAAAACGAACAGAAATTATTCAGTATATGATTGGGTTCACCCCCTAGTCAATAACTCACTCTTTAAGCCAAAGATGTTTTAGTACTTTCATGAGAGCTATTTATTCTAATTAACGGCCTCTATGATTAAGGGGTCATTTTTAAAGAATTGGAACAAAATTCGAACTTTAGCATAAAGAGCGAGGTATTGACTAGGGCAGGAACCCCCTAATATACGTATTAAAAATATATGGATATAGAAGTTCGTTACGTAAGTTAATTCGTTAGTTACGTATATTTATTACTAATAAAAACGTTCGTAAATAAAATTAATATGCTTTTTTTAATTATTCATGTACGGTGAGCCAAAATCAAAACCTCCATTAATTCAAAAACGTTCAAAAATTAAATAAAAAAAAACAAGTTTTTTTAACTGAAAGTATGGAGCAACATTAAAGCTTAAACCGAACAGAAATTACTACGTATATTAAAGGGGCTGTCCCCTCCTCAACGCCTCGCTCTTTACGCTAGAGTTTTTTAATTGTTTTAGAAAATAGAGTTGTGAGAAATAGTCTAACTTTAGCGTAAAGAGCGAGGCATTGAGGAGGGGACAGCTCCTTTCATATACGGAATAATTTCTGTTCGTTTTAAGTTTTAATGTTGCTCCTTACTTTTAGTTAAAAAAAACTTGTTTTTTTATTTAATGTCAATTTAAGAAAGCATAAAAACCAATATAAAAAAAGTTTTCAACAAAAAAAATTCTGAAGAAAAAGAAGGATGATATTAAATAAAAAATGAGTAGAAGTAGAGTCATATATTGGTTCAATCTTGAAACGAATAGAAATTACTATGAACGAATAAATGAAACGTAACAGAGCCAATAGTATTTATAGAACTTAAAATTAAATCAAACAACATTTACCAGAAATACAATTTGGGCTATCACCCATTCAAAATCTAATATAGCAGGAGGGTCATTAGTCTTTACTGAAAACTGATTAGATTGCTTCAAAGTTCACCGTTGACTTTTTGACCGATTTGGTGTTGGATTTTACCGATCCCTATTTGGAACTATTATTTGTTTCGTCTTTGATCGATTTATTTTCGTATTAATTTTCTATAATCTTGAACTGGATAGTGTTAAGATATAATAGTGAAAAAGGGAAACAAATTTGGGTTGTACTAAGTGCTGCCAATAGCTATATAATATGAATAGAAAACTATGACTTATTTATTAACCAACTAAAAGAGATAGGTCAGACTGGCAAATTATTACATGATATCTATTTTTAGAGGTATTCATTAGCTGGGAAAGAGTATTTCTTGAAATAAAAGCGGCATTACAACCTGAGTAGTTCCTTTACAATCTTTTAAAGTAGTGTAAAGCAGAAAATGACAGCGCATAAGATTTATTCCAGATTAAGTACAGTAATTATAGTAATTATTATACAATACGATAATATAATTGGGTTATTTTTTGGCATTTATTAGAGATCAGTTGCTATTATTAGAGATTCCCCAAAGGCTCCTTGGAATGTAAAGAAAGCGGGAAAATAAACGAGTCACTCGTTCAGAGAAAAAGGTCACTTACTTACAGCGAGGAAAGAAGAAAAACAATTGCAGAAGACAAAGATTCAACAGATTGGATAGATTAAATAAATTGAATAGACTAAATACCTATTTAATAGATATTTAAATAGGCTCCAATGAATCCTGCGCGAAAAAAAGACTATAAAAATAAACAAATAGCTTCTAAGAAGCCAAATTTTTGTCTAACAACTCTTTCGAACAAACTAAAAGAGTGACACCTTCAAGGGGATTCAGGCATTCCACACTAATATGACCACCATTACAGGATTGAAACCATACTTTACAGATCGGGTTAAAGGAATTTGAATGTGATTTTTTGTTTTGCGAAGATGGTAATTATTTTGATCGAGGGTAAAAGACGGTAGAACACCTAGGGGTTGGGGGAGGTCATCATGAAGCTGAGAAAAGTAAAACAAGCGCACAAAGAAATATGCAGTAAATTGTAAGTAAAAATGTAATTGTAAGTGAGATCGAGTCAAAGGATATCTCCTGAACAATTAGTTTCCTCAGTGAGGTTTCCAGCTTTATTGTTAACCTTAGAAAGTGTTTTAAAAGAAAAGGAATAGCTGACATCCATACTATTTGACAGTAAGAAATATAAGATAGGAACAAACATTGAAAAAGGACTTTCAAAATTGATCCAGGAAAATTATGTTTAAGCTTCCTTAAAATACCAAGAATGTTGTATATCTTAATTTTAATCAAATTAATGTAATGTTTGAAAGACAGGTTTTCATCAACAAGAATGCCCAAAAAACAAACATGCTGATCTTTAGATATGTGAATGATCCAATTTGACAAATGAATTTCAGACCACTTGGGATAAACCTGAAAAACACACGAAAAAAAATTGACTTAGAAAGATTTAGGGTAATATATGACTTACGAAAATACGTTCCAATTTCTCGCCAGCTATAGCGGTCTGATTCATCCTTCTGGAAGTTCATAACAGTGTAACGTGGAGGCCCATCTCCACCATCTCGAAATCGAAACTGCCAGTGCGATTCATCTGTGTTAAAGATATATCATTAGAAAAAGAGGGACGTCCTCGGCGTTCATTTTATACTGCATACCTACATTCAATAAAAGTAAGCTTTTTATCATAGTTAACGTCATTAGTAGCTAATCTTCAACTTAAGGTGGAAGCTATTTATGAAATAAGTCTGACAACACACCAGAACAGCGTAGTGGTGGAACACCAACATTTTGTGACATAGTTGGTGAGAGGTGAGAGGCTACCGTGACATATATCTTATATTAACTGATGATATAAAATCACTTTTGAATTTTAAGAACGTCTCAGGCTTCATTCAGCATCGGCTCTAACTAATGTACATAGCAGTTTTTATAATAAAGATGAAAAAAAAACTATGCGATGTAGGCTAATTATTTGAAATTTATTCAATAATTCCCCCCCCCCCTTCCTTGCCAGTAAGTAGCTTCGATATGGCTGCTCAAAAATCGGGAGCAGGATCCTTTTGCTAAATTTGCAGCATACCATCTGTGGCTCGTCTGAGTTATAGACTCTAAGACAATTATGTAACGAAGTGTTAAATATTTGGTATATTGCTATGGGTCTCAAAATCACCAGACGGTATAGGAGATTAACATACTTAATTTTGAATCAAATAGGATGAGGTTTTCGATAAAAACTACGACAAATGTTAAAAGAGCTTTAGAAGAATTGATCTTAATGCCCATTATCTACCTAAAAAAGTTCAATAAGACAAAAAATATCAATCAGTCCACTTTCATGCCTCCAATTTCACTCAAAGCGCAAGTGCTGTTAGTGATACTAATGAAATAATATCACGACTAACAGTGACAGAAATGGAATTTGTTTGCAAGAAAGATAATTTGAGAAAAAGGCAGTGAAAAAGAGGTGCAAACTCGCTCAGTTTCTAGGGATAAAACAAATTTTTCGGTTGAAAACGTTGTTTTGGAAGTCTATCAATCTATTATCGTGGAATACACCCCAAAATTTACTGAAATAGAAAAACGACTGAAGTCTATGAAAATTCACCTACAATCACCTGATATCACAATATTTCGGATTGAGCGTTGTTTAGTCGATATCGACCAATATTCTAGATTAGATTCACTCGTGTTCAATAGTGTTAAACAAAGTTTAAATTCAGACCTGAAAACTACCAGGTTGAATACTCTCCAAGGAAAGATAGTACCCATAAAAAAAGTGATGCTGACATAAAAGAAGTGCACCAAATTACCCTAGAGTTTCTATTCGGCCTGATAAAGTTGCCCAAGTACTAATTCCCCTACGTTCAGGTACAAAGTGATAGCTAAAACTGTTTTATGCAGCTAAGACGAAACTTGTAAAATGTGGTATTTTTGTTTCAGAAAACCTAATCCGTCAACGGCAGTAGAGATGCTCGTCCGGATTTGGGTATGCCCCCGTACCAAACAGGTTTCTGGTAGGTATAATCTGGTTTGGTAGGTACAATCTGGTTAGGTGGGTATAATCTGGTTTGGTTCAAGTTTTTTTTATTATGACACTGACACAATTTACCGGATTATAGGCATGCAAATAGCATGTAGTTTCAAAACGTGTTTAATCACTTTTCTTGAATGAAGTATCTGTACTGTATATTCAAGAGGTGAAATCAATAAAGAGCTTGGAATTGAGTTTTATGGATGATATGGAAAAATGGCACATGTTAAATATTCGGGTAAACATACGACTATAAATAAGGCTATTGTGTCTTTCTGTGCGAGGCAGGGGTAACTATTTAGTTTAAATAATTCTAGGAGGAATTGAGTTTTGTGGCTGGTGTGGAAAAATGGTACTTGCTAAATATTCGGGTAAACATACGACTAAGAAACGCTTCACTATAAATAAGGCTATCGTGTTTTTTTCCGAACTTTATAGGGCGGGGGTAAGTATTTAGTTTAAATAATTCTAGGAGGAATTGATTTTTATGGATGGTATGGAAAATGGTACTTGTTAAATATTCGGGTAAACATACGACTAAGAAACGCTTCTCACTATAAATAAGGCTATCGTGTTTTTTTTTTTTTTTTCTCTTTTTTTTTTATTTTTTTTTTCTTTTGTCTTTTTTCCGCAACTTTCCTTTCTAGGTGCGTGGCGGGGGGGGGGGGGCGGGGGGGGGGGGGGGCGGGGGGGGCTGAGAGGCGGGGGGGGGGGACGGGGTGGGGGGGGGGGGGGAGGGGGGGGCGGGGGGGGGTGGGGGGTCCCTAATGGCGGGGGGGGCGGGGGGGTGGGGAATGAGGGGGGGGGGCGGGGGGGGCGGGGGGGGGAGGGGGGAAGGGCTCATCGATCGTCGCGCTTGTGTTTTTTTTTGTTTTTTTCTTTTTTTCTTCCGAACGTACTTTCTTGCTGAGGGCGGGGGGGAGGGGGGGTTGTGGGGGGGTGGGGGGTTCTTTTCTAGGCGGTGGGGGGGGGGGGTGGTAACTATTTAGATTTTTAAAATAATGTCCCTGTTAATATTCTATTCGTGGTACACTACGACTATCAAATAGGCTCTTGTGTCTTTCTGAACCTTTTGTGGCGATACAGGGGTAACTATTTAGTTTTAAATAATTCTAGAGTAGTGAGTTTTGGTGGCCTGGTGTGAGAAAAATTTCGGGTAAACATACGACTAACTGAAACGCTTCACTATAAACATTAAGGCTATAATCGTGTTTTTTTTTTATTTTTTCCGAATTTTTTTCTAGCGGCGGCGGGTTGGGGGAGGCGGCGGGGGGGGGGGGTAACTTATTTCGTTTAATAATTCTGGGAGAAATTGAGTTTTATATATGGATGGTATAGGGAAAATGGTAGACTGCTTGTTTAATTTCGGCTGGTTCTGGGTTACAAACATAACTACTAAGAAACGCTTAAAAACTATAAATAAGTAAACTATAAATAAAGGGCTAATATCTGTGTTTATTTTTTTTTTTTTTATTTTTTTTTTTTTTTATTTTTTTTTTTTTTTTTTGTTTTTTTTTTTTTTTTGTTTTTTTTTTTTTTTTTTTCCCGAATTTTTATTGCTATCGCGTTACTAAATATCGCGTAGGTTTTTTTTTTTTTTTTTTTTTTTTTTTATTTTTTTTGTTTTTTTTTTTTCTTTTTTTTTTTTTTTTTTTTTTTTTTTTTTTTTGATTTTTTTTTTTTTTTTTTTTTTTTTTTTTTTTTTTTTTTTTTTTTTATTTTTGTTTTTTTTTTTTTTTTTTTTTTTTTTTTTTTTTATTTTTTTGTTTTTTTTTTTTTTTTTTTTTTTTTTTTTTTTTTTTTTATTTTTTTTTTTTGTTTTTTTCTTTGTTTTGTTTTTTTTTTATTTCTTTTTATTTTTTTTTTTTTTTGTATTCTTTTTTTTTTTTTTCTTTTTTTTTCTTCGATTTTTTTTTTTTTTTATTTTTTTTGTTTTTTTTTTTTTTTTTTTTTTTTTTTTTTTTTTTTTTTTTTTTTCCTTGTGTTTTTTTTTCTTTTAGTTTTTTTTTTTTTTTGTTTTTTTTTTTCTTTTTTTTTTTTTTGTTTTTTTTCTTTTCTTTTTTTTTTTTTTCTTTTTTTTTTTTTTTTTTTCTTTTTTTTTTTTTTTTTTTTTTTTCGTGTTTTTTTTTTTTTTTTCTTTTTTTTTTTTTTTGTTTTTGTTTTTTTTTTTTTTTTTTTCTTTTTTTTTTTTTTTTTTTTTTTTCTTGTTTTTTTTTCCGGAACTTTTTCTTTCTAAAGGGGCGGGGCGGGGGGATCTTTCTAGGAATGGCGGTGGGGGTAAACTATTTAGTTTGAAATAATTCTAGGATGGAATTGGATTTTTGTGGCTGGTGTGGAAAAAAATGGTACATTTTAAATATTCTCGGGATAAACGAGTACGCGAGACTAAGAAACGCTTACAAATCATTATAATAAAGCTAATCGTGTTTTTCTTCTTTTTTTTTCTTTTTTTTTTTTTTTCTTTTTTTTCTGAGACTTTTAATAGGGCGGGGGGAGTAACTATTATTAGGTATATCGGAGTTTAAATCAAGTTCTACAGGAGGAATTGGGAGTTTTTAAATAAATGGATGTGGGTTTATGGGGAAAATAAAAAGATTGGGATACTAGGACTGCTGTGTTAAAGTATTCCGGGGAATTTTATTGATTCGTTAAACACGATTAAAGACGAGCTAATGAAACGTAATAAGAACGCGAGCTTCACTATAAATAATAAAAGGCTAAAATATCGTGTTTTTTTTTTTCCCTTTTTTTTTTTTCCCGAAATTTCCATAATTTTTTTTTCTTTCCCTTTTTTTCCTTCTTTTCTTTCTTCTTGTTTTCCCCTTATCTATTTTCTAGGGTCTGAGAAAAAATAGGGAAAGAGAAAAAGGGTAACTATTTAAAGTTTAATAATGGCACATTTAAATATTCGGGGGTAAACATACGACTATAAATAAGTGCTAGTTGTGGTGCTTTCCTGAACTTTCTGTGCGCGGCAAGGGGTAACTATTTATTTAAATAATTACTAGGAGTAATTGAGTTTTGGTGGCTGGGGTGTGGCAAAAAATGGTACTTACTCTTTGTACTTGTTAAATATTCGGGTAAACATACGACTAAGAAACGCTTTCACTATATAAATAAAGGCTATAAAATATACTTAGATCGCTAAAAGAAATAAAAAAGGCTTTGATAATGACGATATCGTAAAAATATCGTGGTTTTTTTTTTCCTGAACTTTTAGGGCGGGGGTAACTATTTTAGTTTAAATATTCTAAGAGGAATTGAGTTTATGGGATGGGTAATGGGAAAAATGGTAATTGTTAAATATTCGGTAAACATACGACTAGAGAAACGCTTCACTATAAATAAGGCTATCTACGCGTAAGCGTTGTTTTTTTTTC
>CM051256.1:59668780-59678780 GCA_027921565.1 Artemia sinica | reverse complement strand
CGTCATTAATATCCAAGAAAACCAACAGACTATATGTATTTTTAAGTCGTTCTAATTTCAACATAAGATACTAGATAATGTTGTTAATTAGAAGGAAATTAGTTGAATCTTAAATTATTTTAAATTAGAATGAAAAATTTAAATTGTCCATTAATTTTCATACCGCAAGACTTTTGTTATAAAGTGTTTGAAAATGGCAAGGGAAAAGTGGCATCATTTACTTTCAACTACTAGAAATGTCCCAAAGCTTCCAAATTCTTATTTTAGATTTATCCCACTCTTTCGTTTCTATGGCCATGCTTCCTGTATAAACGAAAGTATATATATTTTAGCACATAGTATTTTTGCTTTTTAGTGGAAAATATCATAACTTGAATAAGCATGGGCACTGTTTCTGTTTTCTGTGTCTGTTCTGTTTTTAAAGTACCTGTTTCTGTTCTGTCTATGCAAAAAAAAACAGAAACAGAACAGAAACAGATGACCTGTTTTTTATTTACCTGTTCTGTTCTGTTTCTGTTTTTATAATAGCTATTTTGTCCTGTTTCTGTTTTTTTCCTACCTGATTTTCTTCTGTTTCTGATTTTATTTAAGTGATACGAGAATAAGATATTTGAGAATTTTGAACTTACAAAATGATTTTTAAAACATAATTTGAAATTGTGTAGAAAGCGTGGTTACGCCTCATGCGATTTCTAGAATTGGAACGTAAGTAAAATGATGGAGCTCAGTCTGTCAAGCGTATCAAATAGTGCTGCTTGATTGTTTTAGCTAGGCAGAATTAGGGACTAGGAGTCAGATAATAGTAGGTATTTGTGTAAGTGTTAGCAGTGGTGAATCCAGGGAGGACCCGGCTCCCCCTCCAAGATTTTTTCCTGCACCCTCATTCCTTACTTTTTTTTCACTCCTTTGTTTAGAATAAATTTGTCAATTTCGTCAATTATTGGTACCTTTGTCACATTGGGTCCCCCCAAGATTTTGCTCATTGGTGGCCTTGTCACATTAGGCCTCACCAGAGATTTTACTTTAAATCCGCCCCTGAATGTTAAGACGGTAAAGGTGCAGTTTAATTCCTCTAAAACGACGTATTGCTTACAGTATATTATTCCATCAATTGAGCAGGAAAGTTGCACAGTTACTGTCCAGGAGAAGCAGGATACAAACAACTCACTTATTGCTGTATATCCTGGTTCTATTGGTAGGGGTAGGACCTCTGTCTCCTACATTACATGGGAAATAATTTGCACCTTTAGCCGGGAGAACTTTAATCTAACTGTTTTTATGGAATTTATGCTGCTAAATAACATTGACTTGCTACGATTACCGTGCTGACCTATACATGATAAATACTGATTATTAATTTGTAAAATTCTCTTAAATGCTTAGTCAGAGAGCAATGTAAATGTATTGAAGTCTTGTCCAGTAGAAATATAAGTTTTGCTAGCAAATCTTTTTTGCATCAACATAACAAGATAGCGAAATATACTTTTTCTCATGTTACTCAAATCATCTCTACAATCGATAGAAATCCTTTCAAGGAAAAGTCTAGAGTTGAAACTAGCTGATTTTCTGGAAGGGACAAATTCTTATAAAATGCTGATATACTTTTCTCATTCAGTAGGATACCAATCTTCCGGTGAACACAGTATTTTTTTACCATACAGCAAAAGAAATTCAAAAAATTAACACTAAGTGGTGAATTATTTCATGTATCTGTCTCTTAAATACCAATTATAGACATGCCAATTCCCGTAAAAATTAATATTGTGCTTCAAATGGTCTAAGTTGTTATGAAACCGTAGTTGGGATATGTCATTTTGCTTTTATAAGCAGACAGATTCTTTGGCTTATTGTACCAACAAAACAGCTCAGGAGGCAATTGGTCCCTTACCCCTAGTTATGCCAGTGAGGTGAAAGAGGTCAGATATTTGGGTGGAGGTGCAATTTTTAAAATAGTAGGCTACCGGAAGGTGCTTCTAATTTTGTAAAGAATCCTAAAATCAACATTTGTGCTAAGAAAAGCATGATGTCATCTTCTGATGACGACTTGGAGGTTCCAACTAAAACTTCTAAGCTATCTCTCTGAGTATCACATTTGAAAAAGGAATCACAGAAAGTGTCAGGTGCAATTTCTGCAAAGTGTCTCTAAAGGCTAAGGGAATCTCTACCACGACATTTATATACCATCTTAAAAGGAAGGATATAATTGATGTGCACAAAAATAAAGTATATGCGGCTGGTGCAGTAAATAACAAATCCAAACCAACTCAAAAAAAATATATATCAAGTCAGGCTACTGCCCTAAAGAAAGCTCCCAATAGCAAAGCAAGTGACACAGAGGATAATGAATTAGTGAAATATAGAATAAGAAGAGTAGACATACGACCATTCCTTATTTCTAATCATAAGCAGCGCGATAGCGCTGCCTAAGTAAAGAACGATGTGGGCACAATGTTTTTTTTGTTTTTTTCCTCCATACCCGGGCACTTCGTATCACAACCCTCGGGACGAGGGTTTTAAGTTATGCCCTAAGGGCATATAAAAACGATGGGGGCACAATATTTTTTTTTGTTTTTATTCCTCCATACCCGGACACTTCGTATCACAACCCTCGGGGCGAGGGTTTTAAGTTATGCCCTAAGGGCATATAAAAACAATGTTGGCACAATGTATCATTTATTATTTTTTCCTTTAGAGCAGGGCACTTCATATGGAAAGGGTAATCGTAAAAACTTCAAAAGGGGCTCATTCGATTGGAAATCGAGAGTTCTAGTGCCCTTTTTAATGTAGTCGAAAGTCATTGGAGGGCAACTAGCCCCCCTCCCCCACGCCCATCATTCCCCCAGACATTCAATCAAAATTTTGAGATAGCCATTTTGTTCAGCGTAGTTGATTTCCAGATAGAAAATATGTTTATGAGGAGGACACTCCCCCACAACCCTCAGGGCAAGGCTTTTAAGTTATGCTCTGGGGGCATATAAGGTTTTTATAGAAGGCGTTGTCGTAGAAACTAAAATAAGGCTCATTCGATTGGAACTTAAAAGGGCTAGTGCCTTCTTAATAGTCGAAAATAATTGGAGGGCAACTAGCCCCCCCCCCCTCCACGCCCATATTTCCCCCAAACACATCCAATCAAAATTTTGAGATAGCGAGTTTGTTCAGCGTAGTTGATTTCCAGATAGAAAATATGTTTTTGAGGAGGACACTCCCCCACATCCCTCAGGGCAAGGGTTTTAAGTTATGCCCGGGGGCAAATGAGGTTTTTATAGAAGGTGTTGTCATAGAAACTTCAAAAAAAGCTCATTCGATTGGAAATTCAAAGGGCTAGTGCCTTTTTTAATAGCGAAAGTGATTGGAGGGCAACTATACCCCACACGTCCATCGTTCCCCCAAACAAATCCAATAAAAATTTTGAGATAGTCATTTTGTTCAGCGTAGTTGATTTCCAGATAGAAAATATGTTTTTGAGGAGGGCACTCCCCCACAACCCTCAGGGCAAGGGTTATAAGTCATGCCCTTGGGGCATATAAGATTTTCATTGAAATCTTTGTTGTAGAAACTTGAAAAAGACCTCTTTTGATTTGAAATTCAAAGGGCTAATACCCTTTTTAATAGTCGAAGTGATTTGAGGGCAACTAACCCCCCTCTCACGCCCTCCTTTTCCCCAAACGTATCCAATCAAAATTTTAGATAGCCATTTTATTCAACGTAATTGAAAGTTTTGGAAATTAGGTCTTTAAGGATGACAACCCCTCGCCCCACAGCATTCAAGACGAGGGTTGTAAGTTATGCCCTGGGGGCATATAAAGTTTTTATTGAAAGCGTTGTCGTGGAAACTTCAAAAGGGCTCATTCAATTGGGAATTGAAAGGGCTAGTGCCTTTTTTAATAGTTGAAAGTGATTGGATAGTGACTGACGCCCCTCTCACGCCCACCATTTTCCCAAACACATCCAATCAAAATTTTGAGATATCCATTTTGTTCAACGTATTTGAAGGTTCTGGAAATTAGGTCATTTAGGATGATAACCCCCTCAGAGCCCTCACTGCAAGGGTTGTAAGTTATACCCTAGGGGCATATAAAGTTTTTACTGAAAGCATTGTCGTAGAAACTTGAAAAGGGCTCATTCAATTGGGAATTGAAAGGGCTAGTGTCTTTTTTGATAGTTGAAAGTGATTGGATAGCGACTAACGCCCCTCTCACGCCCACCATTTTCCAAACACATCCAATCAAAATTTTGAGATATCCATTTTGTTCGACTTAGTTGAAAGTTCTGGAAATTAGGCTTTTTAGGATGATAACCCCCTCAGAACCCTCAGTGCAAGGGTTGTAAGTTATGCCCTGGGGCATATAAGGTTTATATAGAAATTTGTTGTATAAATCATAGGTAGCGCAATCGCGCTGCCTAAGTAAAGAACGTGGACACTCGAGAACAAGACAAGAAACGGGGACTAAGTAAAGAGGAGGACACTCCCCCACAACTCTCAGGGCAAGGGTTTTAAGTTATGCCCTGGGGGAACATAAGAACGATGTTGGCACAATGTATTATTTAATAATTTTTTCCTTTAGAGTGGTCACTTCGTATCGAAGAAGTTGTCGTAGAAACTCCGAAAACGGCTCATTCAATTGGAAATTGGAGTGGCTTGTACCCTTTTTAATAGTCGAAAGTGAGACTAACACCCCTTCCACGCCCACCATTTCCCGAAATACATCCAATCAAAATTTTTAGATAGCCATTTTGTTCAGCGTAGTAGATTTCCAGATAGAAATTATGTTTTTGAGGAGGACAGTTGTCTACGACAACCACGCGTTGTCGTAGAAACTTCAAAAAGGGCTCATTCTATTGAAAATTCAAAGGGTTAGTGCCCTTTTTAATAGTCGAAAGTGCTTGGAAAGCAACTAACACCCCTTCCACACCCACCATTTCCCCAAAAAAATCCAATAAAGATTTTGAGATATCCATTTTGTTCCACGTAGTTCAAAATTCAGGAAATTTAACCTTTGAGCAGGACACTCCCCCCACAGTCTTCGGGGCAAGGTTTATAAGTTATGCCCTGGGGGCATATAAGGTTTTTATTGAAATCTTTGTCGTAGAAACTTGAAAATGATTGAAAATTCAAAGAGTTCACTAGTTCACTTTTTAATAGTCGAAAGTGATTTGTGGGCAACTAACCCCCCTCTCGTGCCCATCTTTTCTCCAAACACATCAAATCAATATTTTAGATAGCCATTTTATTCAAAGTATTTGAAAGTTTCGGAAATTATGTCTTTAAGGATCACAACCCCCCCCCTTCGTAGCCCTCAGGGCAAGGGTTGTAAGTTATGCCCTGGGGGCATATAAGGTTTTAATTGAAAGCGTAGAAACTTCAAAAGGGCTCATTCAATTGGAAATTGAAAGGGCTAGTGTCCTTTTTAATAGTTGAAAGTGATTGGAGAGCGAATAACACCCCTCTCACGTCTTCCATTTGCCCAAACACATCCAATCAAAATTTTGAGATATCCATTTTGTTCAACATAGTGGAAAGTTCTTGAAATTAGGTCTTTTATGATGATAACCCCCTCAGAGCCCTCAGTGCAAGGGTTGTAAGTTATGCCCTGGGGGCATATAAAGTTTATACAGAAAGTTGTTATAGAAATTTCAAAAAGGGCTCATTTGATTGGAAATTGAAATTACCCTTTTTAATAGTCGAAAGTGAGTGGAGAGTAATTAACCCCCCTCTTACGCCCACCATTTTCCAAAAAAACATTCAATCAAAGTTTAGAGATAGCCATTTTGTTCAACATAGTTGAAAGTTCTGGAAATTATGTATTTAAGGATGACAAACACCCAAGAGCCCCAAGGGCAAAGGTTGTAAGTGCTGCCCTGAGGAAATATAAGGTTTTTATAGATAGAGTTGTCGTAAAACCTCAAATGGGGCTCATTCAATTGGAAATTGAGAGGGCTAGTGACCTTTGTAATATTCGAAAGTGATTGGAGGGTAACTAACCCCCCTCTCACGCCCACCATTCCTCCAAACACATCCAATCAACATTTTCAGATAGTCATTTTGTTCAACGTAGAACGAAGTTCTGCAAATTAGGTCTTTGAGAATGACAACCCCCCCCCCCAGCACTCAGGGCAAGGGCTGTAAGTTATTTCCTGGGGGCGTATAAGGTTTTTATTGAAAGCTTTGTCGTAGAAACTTCAAAAGGGCTTATTTGATCGGAAATTGAAAGGGCTAGTGCCATTTTTAATAGTTGAAAGTGATTGGAGAGCGACTACCGCCTCTCTCTCGCCCAACATTTCTCCAAATACATCCAATCAAAATTTGAGAGAGCCATTTTGTTTAACGTAATTGAAAGTTCTGGAAATTTGGTGTTAGAGGATGACAACCACCCTAGCAAACCTTAGGGTAAGGGTTGTAACTTATGCCCTGGGGGCATATAAGGTGTTTATAGTAAGCTTTGTCGTTTCCAAAAGGGCTCATTCGATTGGAAATCGAAAGGCCTAGTGCCCTTTTTAATAGTCGAAAGTGATTGGAAGGCTTGACATTTTTGTAGTTAAGATCGATGTGGGTATAATGTATTATTTTTTTGTATTGTTGTTGTTTAGACCAGGGCACTTCGTATCGAAGGAGTTGTCATGGGAACTTCGAAAAGGGCTCATTCGATTGAAAATAGAAAGTGCTGATGCCCTTTTTAACAGTCAAAAGTGATTGGAGGGCATCTAATCCCCCTTCCACTCCCACCCTCCCATTTGCCCATTATGTTTAAAAACTAAATGTTGCCTTAAAAGTAGAAAGCTATCTATAACTCCCTGGGGGCACACCATATATGGGCATAGAGTCCCTAGGGAGAACACCTGTGCTGTCAGTTCGACGTGGCACCATATATGGGCATGGAATCCCCAGGGAGAACACGTTTCCGAGAAATTGATTGCGTAACCTAGGCTAACCTCATGAGCTCGTGATGGGGCATCATATATGGGCATAGAGTCCCTAGGGGAAGTGGATTTCTGAGAAATTGATTACAAACTCGAAGGGGAATTTTATTGATCTAGGACTCATGACAGGGTTCCATTTATGGGCATAGAATACTGAACGAACACCAGGCTATCATCTACAATTGACTCTAACGCCGAACGGGACTCCATTTATTCATGGTTTATTAATGTCTGACGGATGAGTTCAAGGTTGATTAATGTCTTTGGAGTTTGTCCAGGAGAATTGTTTCCGGGCGAATTTTATTAATGTCTTTGGAGTTCGTCCAAGAGAATTGTTTCCGGCCGAAGTTTACTATTGTCTGACAGATGATGTCAAGGTTGATTAATGTCTTTGGAGTTTGTCCAGGAGAATTGTTTCCGGGCGAAGTTTATTAATGTCTGACAGATGATGTCAAGGTTAATTGATTTGTCACGAAAGAGGAATTGTCTCCGGGCGAATGTTTTGATCTTAGAGATGAAGAGATTAACGCGGGAAAGTGTTTCCTAGAAATTTCAAATGTGACAGCGCAGGGATGCCAAAACAAAAGGAACTCGCAGAAATTACGTTTAGGGATTATTTGGGTGAAACCGTTTTAGATATTCTAGGGAATTATTTCGGCGAAATAGTTAGAGACATTTTAAAAGATGATTTTAGAAGATGTTTTAGAAGAGGATTTTAGGGTGAAACTCTGTGCTCGTTATAATACACAAGTTGTATTTGAACAGTGTCGTGAGGTCCCCTACCCCAACCCGAAAGGGCCCCGATCCCCATACCCCAACCCCGAAGGAACCCCCCGGTCCCCAAAGGTCCCCCGGGCTCCCAAAGGACCACCCGGCCCCCAAAGGGCCCCCGGACCCCCAAAGGCCCTCCCAAGTCCCCAAAGAGCCCCCTCCCCATTTTGTTAGTACTTTTTTGTGCATTTGAGACACAGAAGGGTCCCCACATTTCAAAAGGCTTTATTATATTTTTTCAGAACAAGTTTTTTTCTTAATGTCCTTCATAAACCAATTTTACAAGTTGAAGTAGTTATCTTTTTCACCCACAACTTTACTTTACGACTTTTTGCACACCCCAAGATCAAGCAATACTTTTCAAAAGACATTTCAGAACAAGCTCCTTTCTTAATGTCATTCCTAAACCCATTTTACAAGTTGAAGTAGCCATCCTTTTCCCCATAACTTTACTTTACGACTTTTTGCACGCCCCCAGCATCAAGCAATACTTTTCAAAGGCATTTCAGGACAAGTTCTTCTCTTAATGTCCTTCCTAAACCCATTTTACAAGTTGAAGTACTTATCTTTTTCCCCACGACTTTACTTTACGACTTTTTGCATACCCCAACATCAAGCAATACTTTCCAAAGGCTTTATTATATTTTTTCAGAACAAGTTCTTTACGTAATGTCCTTCCTAAACCAATTTTACAAGTTGAAGTACTCATCTTTTCCCTCAAAAACTTTACTATAAGGCTTTTTGAATACCCCAACATCAAGCAATACTTTTCAAAAGGTTTTTTATATCTTTTCAGAACAAGTTCTTTACGTAATTTTCTTCCTAAACCCATTTTACAAGTTAAAGTACTTATCTTTTTCCCCACGACTTTACTTTACGACTTTTTCCACACCCAAACATCAAGCAATACTTTCCAAAGGCTTTATTATATTTTTTCAGAACAATTTTTTTTCTTAATGTCCTTCATAAACCAATTTTACAAGTTGAAGTAGTTATCTTTTTCACCACTACTTTACTTTACGACTTTTTGCACACCCCAAGATCAAGCAATACTTTTCAAAAGACATTTCAGAGCAAGTTCCTTTCCTAATGTCCCTCCTAAACCCATTTTACAAGTTGAAGCATCCATCCTTTTTACCCACAACTTTACTTTACAGCTTTTTGAATGCCCCAACACCAAGCAATACCTTTCAAAAGGCATTTCAGAGCAACTTCTTTTCTGTATGTGCCTTCTAAACCCACTTTCCAACTTGAAGTACCCATCCTTTTCACCCACAACTTTACTTTACAGCTTTTTGGATACCTCAACACCAAGCAATACTTTTCATAAGGCATTTCAGAACAAGTTCCTTTCTTAATGCCCCTTCTAAACCCATTTTCCAACTCAAAGTACCCATCCTTTTCACCCACAACTTTACATTACAGCTTTTTGGATACCTCAACACCAAGAAATACCCTTCAAAAGACATTTCAGAACAAGTTCCTTTCTTAATGTCCCTTCTAAACCCATTTTCCAACTTGAAGTAGCCATCCTTTTCACCCACAACTTTACTTTGCAGCTTTTTGGATACCACAACACCACGAAATACTTTTCAAAAGACATTTCAGAGCAAGTTCCTTTCTTAATGTCCCTTCTAAACCCATTTTCCAACTTGAAGTACCCATCCTTTTCACCCACAACTTTACTTTACAGCTTTTTGGATACCACAACACCAAGAAATACCTTTCAAAAGGCATTTCAGAGCAACTTCTTTTCTGTATGTGCCTTCTAAACCCACTTTCCAACTTGAAGTACCCATCCTTTTCACCCACAACTTTACTTTACAGCTTTTTCTATACCTCAACACCAAGAAATACTTTTCAAAAGGCATTTCTGAGCAAGTTCCTTTCTTAATGTCTTCCTAAACCCATTTTACAAGTTGAAGCATCCATCCTTTTCACCCATAACTATACTTTACAGCTTTTTGGATACCTCAACACCAAGAAATACTTTTCAAAAGGCATTTCAGAGCAAGTTCCTTTCTTAATGTCCCTTCTAAACCCATTTTCAACTTCATGTACCCATCCTTTTCACCCACAACTTTACTTTACAGCTTTTTGGATACCTCAACACCAAGAAAGACCTTTCAAAAGACATTTCAGAGCAATTCCCTTTCTTAATGTCCCTTCTAAACCTATTTTCCAACTTGAAGTACCCATCCTTCTCACCCACAACTTTACTTTACAGATTTTTGGATACCACAACACCAAGCAATGCTCAAAAGGCATTTCAGAGCAAGTTCCTTTCTGAATGTCCCTCCTAAACCCTTTT